>QXTE01000251.1:1021169-1042255 GCA_003942145.1 Platysternon megacephalum
GAAAATGATGCTTAAAATTGTTGATTGGCTCTAGTTTTCAAGATATGCTATTGGGTCAGTATATACGACCCTTGACTTGGGAATGGCGGAGGATAAGTGAGTTATAAAGGGAAGGGATCTCAATTTAAACCAGAAATGACTAAAATACATCTTTGACTGGATCTATGAATAAATCTATGACTGGGTTTGGACAGTACTTGCTTTTTAGGCAAAACAATGAATGATGCAATCTGAAGCTGGTATTGCGTCATACAGGATATGAATTGCATCATGTTATTCCTAGAAGTCATGGATAATGCAATCATAACGAAGCTTACATCACTCTGCTGAACAAATTGCCCTATATCAGCTCTAGAAAACATACAGTGTCGTGCTCTCTTATTTGTCAGTGTTTGATTTTGCAAAGGGACACATTTCTGTTTAGCCAAAGTGAGCAGAGATGCCTCGTACTTGTGTGAACAGTGCAGATAACTTCTGCTATGTTTGTGGTGAAGTGACTTTTGCATCACAAAAGCGCAGTATAACCACTATGGTTAAGAAAGCCTATCACCTTTATTTTGGCTGCAAAATTGGAGATCAGGACAAGAGGTGGGCCCCACACATATGCTGCAACACTTGTGCAACAAATCTTCGCCAGTGGTTGAACAGGAAAAGGAAATCTATGCCTTTTGCAGTGCCAATGATTTGGAGAGAGCCAACAGATCATACCAGCAATTGTTACTTCTGCATGGTGCCTCCAGTTGGGAAAGGTGTGTCAAAGAAGAAAAAGTGGACTGTGCATTATCCAAACATTCCATCAGCTATACGCCCAGTACCCCACGGAGAAGGACTGCCGGTTCCTGATGCACCAGAATCATTCTCACTTGAGTCAGACGAGGAAGAGGAAGAGGATGAAACTTCTGGTCCTGAACCATCAATGTCACAGGACCCACATTTTCTCCCATCCTCCTCCTCTGAACCACACCTCATAACACAAGGTGAACTGAATGACCTTGTCAGGGATTTGGAACTACCCAAGAGTAAGGCAGAGCTGTTGGGCTCCAGACTACAGCAGTGGAATCTCCTGGCAGGTGATGTTAGGGTTTCCATGTTCCGTGACCGTCAAAAGGATCTTGTCCCATTCTTCTTCATGGAAGGTGATCTTGTAGCCTGCAACAACATCGATGGTGTGATGGCAGCCCTCAACATCGTTCACGATCCAGATGAGTGGAGACTGTTCATTGATTCATCGAAGACGAGTCTTAAAGCTGTTTTACTGCATAATGGCAATGTTTTGCCATCAATTCCAGTTGGTCATGCAGTCCATATGAAGGAAACCTATGACAACATGAAACAACTTTTGAGGTGCATAAACTATGACCAACATCAGTGGCAGCTTTGTGGCGATTTGAAGGTTGTTGCTCTCTTGCTTGGTCTGCAGGCTGGATACACAAAGTACTGCTGTTTTCTCTGCGAATGGGATAGTCGTGCAAGAGATTCCCACTACATCAAGAAAGATTGGCCACTCCGACAGTCATTGGAGCCTGGGAGGAAAAGTGTTCAGCATCCACCACTTGTTGAATCAAGGAAGATTTTGTTACCACCCTTACACATCAAGCTGGGTCTGATGAAGAACTTTGTCAAGGCCATTGACAAAACACAAGCAGCTTTCAAGTACCTCCGTGGAAAATTTCCAAGGTTAAGTGAAGCTAAGATAAAGGAAGGTGTCTTTGTTGGTCCTCAGATTCGTGAACTTCTTCGAGATGATGCATTTGACCATGCACTGCGTGGCAAGGAAAAGACGGCATGGAAAGCCTTCCAGTTAGTGGCAATAAATTTTCTCGGAAACAACAAGGCACACAACTACAGGTTGTTGGTGGAAAACCTCCTCAAGGCATACAAAAGCCTTGGTTGCAACATGTCACTAAAGATACATTTTTTGCACTCTCATCTAGATTTTTTTCCACCGAACTGCGGAGCAGTGAGCGACGAGCACGGCGAGCGATTTCACCAGGACATTGCAACAATGGAGAAACGCTATCAGGGCAAATGGAGCCCATCAATGCTTGCAGACTATTGCTGGACAGTGACAAGAGATGCTCCATTTAATGAATACAAGAGACAAGCCAAGAAGCGCCGAGTAGACACTGAATAGGACTAAACTATGTACATAATAGTTTTTTGCCTTTTGTTTCATAATAAATTTTATTTATATAACCCTTTTGCTGATTTTTAAAGTGTTACATAAACAGGACAGGTGAAATATTATCATGTAAAGCAACCATAAACACATGAAAAGACCTAGGTTTACAATTTATGATTAAAACTCTACTATCTACACAATATACATAGACATAAAATGTAAAAACTTAAATAGCTTAGAAACAGTAGCCAATCAGTTGTTTTAATTGTCATATTTGAATTCAGCACATCAAAATACATAATAAATATCACATTTTATCTCTGAAGCAGACGACTTCTCAAAAATTGTAGACCTGTGTTCTAAATGGGCAATGCGGTCTAATGACTACAGCAGGAGGAGGTTGTATTTCTGGATCCCTTATGACCCCCGTTAACGTATTTTCTCCAAGTGCTCTACTGCTAACATTTTGGTGAAGTCTTACTGAAAGGTTTCAAAGTATGTCTGATTCTGGAATCAGCAGCCAATATACGATCAGTGCCCCCAAACTTCAACACTGAAGATCAACAGGCACATGGGAACTTATTGTGTCAGCAAGGAACTTGGAACAAACATCTCAGAATATTCTTATACCTAATCGTATCAGGCAGGTCAGGAATAACAGTAATGGGACCCTGATTAGTACTTTGAATAGAAAAGAAATCTAACATGTAGAGTTCTGACGAGGCTTTGTCATTATGGGTGTTACGAGCACCAGCCTCCCTGACTTTTAATTGTACTTGTGTCACTAACACCCTTTAGTGCAGTGGTTTTCAAACCTTTTTTCTGGTGACCCAGTTTAAAGAAAATTGTTGATGCCCTAGCTTGAGGTGCAGGGGTGAGGACTGAGGGGTGGGGCCAGGAAAGAGGGGTTCAGGGTGTGGGAGGGGGCTCTGGGCTGGGGCAGGGGGTTGGGGTGCAGGAGGGGGTCAGGGCTCTGGGCTGGGGGTGCAGACTCTGGGCTGGGGCCAGGGATGAGGAGTTTGGGGTACAGGAAGGGGCTCCAGGTTTGGGTGGGGGCTCAGGGCTGGGGCAGGGTATTGGGGCACAGGGTTGGAGCACAGACTTACCTTGGGCAGCTCCTGGTCAGCAGTGCAGTGGGGGTGCTAAGGCAGGCTTCCTGCCTGTCCTAGCACCACAGACTGTGCTTCACCCCAGAAGTGTTCAGCAGCAGATCCCGCTCCGAGGCGGAAGCGTGCAAGCGGCTCCGTGCGGCTCTCACCCGCAGGCATTGCATCCCCCAGCTCCCATTGACCGGCTCCTAGGAGCCAGACCTGCGGGGCGCAGCGCGGTGTCAGAACAGATAGGGAGTAGCCTGCCTTAGCTGGGCAGCACTGTCAATGGGACTTTTAACGGCCTGGTCGGCGGTGCTGACCAGAACTGCCACGACCCAGTGCCTGACATTCCGCGACCCAGTACTGGGTTGAGACCCACAGTTTTAAAACCACTGCTTTAGTGCTTATCACATTCCCAAGTTGAGTGATGCTGGCTGAGAATTTAAAGAAAACTAAGAGACACAGGGTTTGTCTTCACTACCGGGAGATCGACGCTGCTGCAATCGATGCAGTGGATGTCGATTTAGCGGGTCTAGTGAAGACTCTGGTACTCCAGCTCCCTGAGAAGAGTAAGGGAAGTCGACTGGAGAGCATCTTCTGTTGAAGCAGCTCAGTGAAAACACCGGGGTAAGTCGACCTAAGCTACGTCGAATCCACTTATGTTATTCACATACCTGGAGTAGTGTAACTTAGGTCTACCTACCCTGGTAGTGAAGACAAGTCCTTAGATGCACAAATCATTTAAGTCTCTTGGGTTACAGATACACTGCAATCATAGGGCGTGGTTGAAATTTACGTAGAAATACCCAAGTTAGCATTAATCTAGCTGCCTGATTACCAACAGCAACGAAGCACTGGCTTCAGCATGGGGTATAGAAATCCTCTCAAAGCCCTGGGAAATTATGGAAACCTTACCAGCAATAAGAGTTTTATGTAAAAAATCAGGCCCTTCTTGACCACTATGTAGCCCATATGGCTAGCCTGCTTCCTTGTCTTTATTATATTTAACTGTAATGCAAGAGCCCTACAGGCCTGTATGCTGAAAGACATTAAGTTAACATAAGCGTGGTTAAGCAGGCCATAACCTTTGGAATAGATTGATGGCCCAACGGTTACCTTTAGATTTTGGAAATGAAGGAGAGCTTGCTCAGTGGTAGAAATTGGAGCTTAACAATAAATGGTTACTGCAGGGAAAATGGACGTAATAGCCACAAATCCGCTTAAGCAAGAAGTGACGAGTATGATAATGAGCTGAAATGGCTTTCATGCGTATCAATACATTAGCCTATAGAATAAGTGCACCTCAACATTATGTTTGTATTTGGGCATGGTAGGCTGTCCCCTTCACACCCTGCCCTCAGTGACCTCTGTGCAGACCAATCTGTCACATCCTGGGGTGCAATCCAGACTAGTGACGAGCTGTGTCACCACCTGCCCTGTAAACCTGGGTGCCTTAATTGCTCTGTTGTTGTGATTCTCTTCTCTGGGCACCAGCAGCCAGTGTAGAACTTGCTGGAGGTCAAGGCATGGCTAATATATGAACCGAAGTAGGTGGTGAACCAAAGAACGCCTCGCTAGAATAGTAACCACTAACATAAACACAGTCCTAGGAGGATGGTACAGGAACACACAGACCCCCTGTAAGATAAGGAGGAATGACAGGATAATGGAAGAGGATGTTTTGTTCAAACTATCGGGTACAAGGTACAAGTATGGTAACTAATAACATCTGGAGGGTAATACAATCTTGTTTGTCTCAATATATAAAAGGAGAGTTATAAATGAATTGACAATGACTTATCAATATTCCTTAACTGCAGGGTACATGGCCTCACTATATCAGACACAAAGTGTGCACAGAGGTGATAGAACACAGTTTCCATCCTGCATCCCTTGTGTATGCAAAAAAACCTCATGGTCCCCAACCTGCATCCTTTCCTTAAAGAAAGTAGAGTTATAGGAAGGGCAACTTTGTATTGGCCTAGGGGACAACACTATGTGATGGGCAAACATGTGCTAGTGAACCTATAGCTTGGTATGCAGGTTACTGATATTGTGCTTTGTTGACAATAAACCTGGTTGACCTTTTACCACCAAATTGAGCCTGTGGTCTTTCTTTATGATTAACGTTGAGGTCTGCTGAATCAGCCAGCTACACTGGTGCAGTTAACACTGGCTCTTGGGAACAACAGAAGAGCAACCCAGGGAAAGCAGTGCACAGAACAGCAGGCGGCAGACAAGTATGCAGGTCACACCCTGCGTGTCTGTGCATCCCTGGATCAGCAACTGTGACCCCAGCAGCCTGCTAGCAACACCCTAGTCACACTCTCTGGTCTCCACCAACCTTGGTGGCTACTCACAAGGTGACCCCAATACACTTCCAGTCCTGACTTTTCCCAAAACTATGTGCCTTGAAGTATCCAGCCCTCTTCTGCAACATTCAGAGAAATAATAAAGTTTGTTTTCTCCTTTAAAGAGAAAAAAACACACTACAGGTTATTAACTTAGCTGAGCTAAAAACACACTTCCCTGCAAACACAGCACTGAGACAGTTTATTGTAAAAATAAAACAAATTTATTAACAAAGGGACATAGATTAAGTGATGCCCAGTAAAACCTATTAAAAGTAGAGATGGTTCAAAGCAAATAAAAGTGAAAACACACACCTAAAAGCCTAAAACTTAATCTAGCAAGGTACAAGCTTTGTTCAAGAAGCTGTTTTCCTCAACACTCCTCACAGCCATGGCTCACTTTCCCTCAGCCAGGACCTTGCAGAGAAGTACAAGGTGTTGGCTTCCCTTGTGTTCCTAGGTGAAGGATCTTTGCCTAAGCATATTTCTCATCTATATTTAATTCCCAGAGACTTCAACTCCTCCTTGGCTGAAGGACACATCTTTGTCAACCTGCAAGAGCTCTGGCCCTTTGTGACTATCTAGTGATGGATGCTAAAATGGCTTCTCCTCTCTCCTTACATCTTTCCAGATTTACTCATTTGTCCCCAGATTCAGGATGACCTCATACTATCCATCTCGTCCTGTGGACTTCCCCTCCCCCTGCTGATTTCTATGTAAATGGGTCTTCCATTGTTTTTGGTCACACCTTGCATAACCTTTGCATTACTAGACAGGTAGATAGCTGTGGGCATGTATCTGGTACAGATCTCTGAACTCCCCTGACATGTGTTCTGTTTTGGGGAAAAGAGAGTCTATGGTGCACATCTACATAGAGTGGGTGAGGCTGCAGTCCTTTTTCCAGCCATAGGCATGGGGGGGCATGCAGGTCCAAATTCCCCCACAAAAATAACCTTCTCTGGCTGCCCCCGCCCCTAGGCATGCTCAGCCCCAGTCCCTGAAAGCCAGGTCCGGGCAGGGAACAGAAAGAGTGGGACCAGACACTTCTCATGCTGGCTGCTCCAGGTCGCTGTTCTGTGCAGCATGGTGGCTGCATCCAGCGCCGGCTCCAGGGTTTTTGCTGCCCCAGGCAGCAAAAAAAAAAAAAAAANTAAGAACCTGGCTGGGGAGGCACAGCGGAAGAAGGACGGAGCCCCTCTCCCCCCCCCCAGCAACTCTGGTGGGGTAAGGAGAGCGTGGTGGCCCTGGGCTGGGTGGAGGGCAGTGGGTCTATGGGCAGAGGAGACCTGTGGGGCGGTCACGTTTCCTCCCCTTTAGATTGTGCCTCCCCAGTATTAGTAGGCATGAGTCATCTATGCATTTTTTCCTGCACCTCCTCATTTATACACATCCTATCCATAGCCCCACAAAGTTGGGAGACCTTCTTGTGAGCTTCCTCCCAGATGACCATCCATCACACCAGGAGGAAGAAGCTGGATGAGGGGAGGGGGTAATCTGTGACAGTGGGGCCTATTCCCTGTCCCTCATCCCATCACACCTGAGTTCCTCTGGATGGTGTCCCCTGACTCCTTAAGACACCTTTGAGGAGCAGTGGGTGCTTTTGGGGGTTCTCTGCTAGGTGTCCCCCTCTGGATCCCTGATTTTCTAACCTTTAATCTTCATTCCCATCACTGTTTTTTTCATTAGTTTTCCATAGTATTCACTTGTGGCCCAGGTTCAATAGCTCCTTCCCCTCGGTTAAGGGAGCAGGCCTTTAGCTTTGGTCAGGCTTAGGACTGAGCTCTCTCAGTAACCACAATAGGGGCAGGAGAATTTACAAAGTGATGTGAAGCAGACAATTCTGTTTTCCTTCTCCAAACTGAGACAAGCATAAAGCAGCACACAGGCTAAGATATACCTTCAGAGCCTGATTTGTCAAGATTGACTTGCAGAAATAATTCCATTGAAGACAAGGGGCCAAATCATGACATGTTTACTCAGGGAAATCTCTTTTTTGTAGGCACTGTAAGTTTTGCCAGAGTAAGAACTGAGCAAAAGCTAAGAAACGACCACAGGATTTAGGCTGAGAGTTTGAAAGGATCCTGCCTGATTTAGGTGCCCAAATCTGTTTAAAAGTCAATTGTATTTAAGTGCCTATCTCCCTTAGGTGCAGTTAAAAATTCCTGCCTTTGCCTATTGATTCCAGTGATAGTTTTATCTGAGTAAGAACTGATCAGGACATCAGTATGTGTCACATTTATTTTGAAGTGGGTTTACCTGAGTAAAAAAAAGCAAGGCCTGTGGTTTTGGCCCACTGATTTCATTGTGAGCTTTCCCTGAGTAAGGATTGAGTAAAACCAAAGTAAGGATGAAGGATTTGGCCAATTGGGCTTTAATGGGATTTTTTTCTGGCCCAAGCAGTGAACTCTGTATCATGAATCAGCACAGATATTTCTCCACACGACTTTATTACCAGGAGATTAGTTAAGAGGAATAAACACTTTTAATGAGAGAAGGACGCTGAATTTCCTTCAGTGACTAACTAGATGCATTATTAGCTTGTTCTTCTCTCTCCACTCACTTGCTTTCAGCACCATTTTTTTAACCCAGTCCATGAGTTTTTTAAACAAGATTTGTGTGTCGCTCATTAGTAGGAATTGGTTGAGGAAACCATGTCTCCAAAGTTACACTAAATAGCATGGGCCTTTGTATGTGAGAAGAAAAAAGAGAAAAATATTTTGCAAATAATTAGGTCCAACAGTGTAAACATTGAGCTCTTTAAGTCACTAACTGCAATGCATTGTCACCAGCCCTCAAATAATTTGTGTAGCTCTTTTCTTCACACCCTCCAATTTTTCAACATCCTGTCTAAAACCTGGACACCAGAACTGGTTGCTGTGTTCTGATAGCTGCCTCACCAATGCCATATACTGTGATAAAATCACCTCCCAGCTTCCACTCACTACTCCTCTGTTTATACACCCAAGGCATACATACGTCTTCTTCTGCCACAGCATTTCACCATGAGCTCATGTTCAATTGTTTGCCTATTATGACCTTTAAATCCTTTTCAAAGTAACTGCTTTCCAGGATACAGTGTATGCACGACCTGTATTCTTTGCTCCCAGGTCTATGACCTTGAATTAGGCTGCATTAAAATGTATTTTGTTTGAATGGGCCCATCTTACCATGTGAACCAGAATGTTCTGTATGACTGACCTGTCCTCATCATTACTATCACTCTGCCAATCTTTCCATCATGAGCAAATTTTATCAGCAGCGATTGTATATGTATGTATATGTATGATAGTGGTTTGTTTGCCTTATGTTTGTGTGAACAGGCGCTAGAATATTGTATGTGGCTGATTTGTTTGTGTAACTGATAGATGCAGGGCCGGCTCCAGGCACCAGTGAAGGAATCAGGTGCCTGGGGTGGCCAATGGAAAGGGGCGGCACTCCATACGTTGTCGGGGTGGCATGTCCGGATCCGGCGGTGGCGGCACTTCGGGGTCAGCTCAGTCGACTGCTCCAGATCAGCGGCAATTCGGCGGCGGGTCCCTCACTCGCTGTCTTGCTCCTCGGTGGCAGCTCGATTGGGTTCTTTTTTTTTTTTTTTTCCCCCGCTTGGGGTGGCAAAAAAGCTGGAGCTGGCACTGGATAGATGTATTTTTGTATGTGCTTTATATGATACACTTGTATTTGTGCGTGTTTATGTGTGTGATACTTTTGCATGTAGAATTATCGAATCATAGAGTTAGAAGGGACCACAAGGGTCATCAAGTCTAACCCCCGTTCCCTATTGTTCTTACAGTTAGGAAGTTTTTCCTGAGATTTAAATCTAAATCTGCTCTGCAGTAGTTTGAACCCAATGCCTCTTGTCCTCCCCTATCTGACAAGAGAGACCAACTTTTCTCCATCTCTTTTATGGCAGCCTTTCAAGTATTTGAAGACCACTATCATGTTCCCCCTTAAGATCGTCTTTTCCAAACTAAACATACCCAATTCCATCAGCCTTTGCTCACACGGCTTGTATTCCATTCCTTTGATAATTTTAGTCACTTGCCTCTGGATCCTTTCCAGTTTCTCTACATCCTTTCTATACATTGGTGACCAAAATTGGACATAGTACTCCAGCTGAGGCCTAACCAGCCCCGAATAGAGTGGTACTATCACCTCTCATGACTTGCATTAATTCTGTTAATTCAACCTAAACTTTTATTTTTTTTCAACAGCATCACATTGCTCACTCATGTTGAGGTTGTGATCCGCTACAGCTCCCAGATCTTTCTCAGCAGTGCTGCTGCCAAGCAAGCTATCCCCCATTCTGTATTTGTGCATTTGTTTTTTCTTTCTTTTTTATAGAAGGTAGATGTCTGTGTATTTCACACATTCATGTGCATGTGAGTTTAAGTGTGTAATCAGGCCCACCGACTGTGGGGACAAAGAGGGCAAATGCCCAGGGGTCCGGGTGATTTAAAAGGGCCGGGGGGCCCCCAGCTGCCGCAGCTTCTGTGGTAGCAGTGGCTGGGAGCCCCAGGCCCTTTTAAATCACCTGGGCAGGCTGCAGGGCTCCTAGGCACATGTGAGCACACTGGCCAATCGCGCTGGCCCGCAGACCCCCGAAAGCGGTCACATGTGCCTAGGAGTGACGGGCGGTCCCGGAAGTGACAGATGTATCACTTCCGCCCCAGGCCCCGTTTCCCCAGGGACGGCCCTGGGGCCCAGAATTTCTGTCAGTGGACCTGTGTGTTATACAGTTATATGTGTCTTCACATATAGATATATATTTGTATCTGTACCTGTTCCTGAGATTTTTCCGTGGGTATATGTGTGGATGTGTGGAGAGGGAGCATTGGTGGACCAATGTGTTTATATTTTATAGAAGAACTGGAAAATATGTCTAAAGAGAAAGATCAGTTAATATATAGCTCAATTATTCCCATGTGTAAGCTTGGAAAAATAGGCTTGGAAGAATTCAGACTTAATACAAATCACAATACTCAGCAATCATTTGGTTATTTCTCTGGCCGTCCAACACACACACACACACACACACACACACACACACACACACACACACACACCTCTTTCCCCCTCTATTGTTAGCTATCATCAAAATTACAAGGAGGGGAAATTTAACAAAATAAACTAAAGTATCATTTGTGGGATAAAAATAAGTGATGTTTATGAACATATTTGTGTGTAAGGCTTAACAGTGTGGGCGAGGGAGTTAGTTTTGTGGGATAGGTGTTCATTTGTCAGTGAGGGTGTGTGTGCAAAGTTTGTTTGGAGGTGTTATGGGGAATGAGATGTGGGGTATGTACAATGGATTTCTGTGGAGAAGGTTCAGTGTGTTGAGAGGTGTAAGATGGAGTATTGCTGAAGAGTATGTGTGTGTGTGTGTGTGAGAGAGAAAGTGGTAAGATATATGTGGGGGTGGAGTATATTGGGAGATGAACTTCTTAGTGGGGGTGTGAATTTCGAAGAGAAGTGGGACATCTTTGTGTGTGAGATTAGGGTCTTTGTTGGGCTGGTGTGTAGATGTGGGTGTCCAATGTGTGGGTGTAGCTGCAAGGGATGGGGTTATATATGGGGTGTGGGGTGGTTTTGATAGGGGATGGCATGATTATATATATGAGGTGACTATATGTGTGTGCATATGGGGTACAGGTATGTGTTGGCTCAAGTTATGTCAGGGTGATGGGGCTGTAAGGGGAGAGTTGGGGTGGTTGGAAGCATTGCAATGTTAATGTGTGGGAATGAAGCTGTGGGGTATGTGTTTGCTCATATTCAGGTTTGGGTGTTGGCTGGAAGTGTGTGTTGGATATCTGTGGAGTGTTAGGGATGTTGGGATATCTGACACAGAGTTGTGTGGGTGTTTAGGTACGTGAGATGTGTGTGGATGTATGTGTGTTTGTTTGTTTGCTTGGGTGTGGGGTATGCAGAGGGAGTTGGTGTGATCTGCATGGGAGTTAGGAACCTCACCTGCTTAGGCATGTTTGAAAATCCCACTAGGCACCTATCTGCATCTGTAGGCATTTAAATACCTGTGAAAATCTGGCCCTGTTAACCAGATGGCAGGGGCTCTCTGTGTCCCCCTTTCCCTCTTCTAGTTTCCCCAAAATCAATAGGGTTCTGCCCACTGGTGCCTAGAAAATGTGGATCTGGGCATTCAAACATTACCATATTGCAGAGAAACAAACAGAGAAATACCATCAGGTTGAGTTTAGGGCCTCACTTTGCTCAGCCAACAAACCACTTAATAGACTTATTTTCTTCCAAAAAAGTGTGCTTCACAATGGTGAGTAAGGCCTGTTACCTTGCTTCATGTAACACAGGGGGTCAGGAGGAAAGCAAGTAATAGACTCCATGAATCCTGAATCTGAGCCTCTGCTAATATGACACACTCCTCTCCCATAGGTAGGTGTACAGCCCAGGAGTCCTAACTCCCATCCCTCACCTGCTTTAACCCACTAGACCACTAGACCACACTCCTCTGAAAGAGCCAGGGATAAAACCCAGAGTCCTGACTCCCTGCCCCTCGCCCTCCAGTCTAACCCATTAAACCCCACAATTCTCCAAGAGCTGAGAATAGAACGCAGAAGTCCTGACCTCCCCCACACACTTATTTCTTTCTCTAACTGCAATGCAGAAATGGGAATAGAACCCTAGTGTCAATTGCTGACCAGTAGCTTCCATCATCATTTAAACCGTTGGCCTTGGTGGATAGGAGAGGCTCACATTGAAGCCATCTAGAATCCCCCTCCTTTTCTCTTAACTATCCCAGTTAATGAGTCCAACCTTCTTCCAATTCAGCCTTCTTCTGCTGCACAGCACCCTCCTCAGCGCCTCCTTCACTTCCTTGTTCCTCAGGTTGTAGATGACAGGGTTGAGGAGCAGGGTGACTACACAGTAGAAGACGGAGACCACCTTGTCTGCCTGGAAGGTGTAGCGCACCGTGGGCCGGACATACATGAAGATGACGGTGCTGTAGAAAATGGTGACCACGGTGAGGTGGGAGGCGCAGGTGGAAAAGGCCCGTTGTCTGCCAGTGGTGGAGGGCATCCTGCAGATGGTGGAGATGATGTAGCAATAGGACACCATAGTGAGCAGGAATGAGCAGAGGATGATGACCCAGGCGAAGGTGAAGAATATCATCTCGCTGACTGAGGTGTCTGTGCATGAGAGGTTCAGCACTGGTGCCAGGTCGCAGAAGAAGTGGTTGATCTTGTTGTGGCCGCAGAAGAAGAACTGAGTGGTCGAGATGGTGAGGGGCAAATGGCCAATGAAACCACTCACCCAAGAGCCAACAGCCAGCCGGGTGCAGACCTTTTTGTTCATCAGGGTGCTGTAGCGCAGAGGGTAGCAGATGGCAATGTAGCGATCATAAGCCATCACACCCAGGAACATGCACTCGGTGGTTCCCAAGCAGAAGAAGACGTAGAATTGGATGATGCAGCCAGACACAGAGATGGTGGTCCTCTCCACCATGAAGCTGGACAGCATCTTGGGCACGGTGACCGTGGTGTACCAGATCTCCATGAAAGAGAAGTTGCTCAGGAAGAAGTACATGGGTGTGTGAAGGCGGCTGTCCTTCCACACCGTGGCGATGATGGTGGCATTGGCCATTATGGTCAAGGCATAAGCAAGGAGGAAGAAGGTAAAGAAAAGAAAGGCCTGCCATCTTCGTAGGCTATTGAACCCTAAGAGGATGAATTCGGCAACAGAACTCTGGTTTCTGGCATCCATCCTTCACTGTGTTTAGAATTGGAGAAGGAGTAAGAATAAGAATAATAAGAATAATGGTGAAATATAATGTAACTGTTACTGCTCTGAAAGATTTTAAATGAAGTTACCATTGTGGAAAGTGAACAGACTGAGGGTCTCTCGATCGCTCTCTCTTTTTGTATTATGCTCATTATAGATTCCAAAAGTCTAAGGCCACAAATAATCATTCTGATCTTTTAGTTTGACCTCCTTTATAGCACAGGCCAGAGAACTTCCCCAAAATCATTCCTAGAACATATTTTTTTAGAAAAAAGCATCCAATCTTGATTTTAAAATTGTCAGTAGTGGCGAATCCACCACAGCACTTAGAAAATTGTTCCAATGGTTAATTACTCTCATTGTTAAAAAATTATCCCTTATTTACAGTCTGAATTTGTCTAGATTCAACTTCTGGCCATTGAATCATGCTATACTTTTCCCTCCTAGATTGAATGGCCCGTTATTAAATATTTTTCCCGTGTACATGCTTATCGACTGTATTCAAGTCACCCCTTAACCTTCTCTTTCTTAAACTAAACAAATTGAGTTCCTTGAGTCTATCACTATAAGGCAGGTTTTCTTACCATTTAAGTGTTGTGTCTCTTCTCTGAAACCTCTCCAATTTATCAACATCCTTCTTAAACTGTGAGCACCAGAAATTGACACAGGAGCGGTTGCATCAGTGCCAAATACAAAGGTAAAATAGTTTCTCTATTCCTACTCGATATTCCCCTGTTTATGCATCTCAGAATCCCATTAGTTCATGTTCAGAGGATTATCCACCATGATCCCCAAATCTTTTTCACAGTCACTGCTTCCCAGGATAGTCTCTCTCATCTTGTAAGTATGGTTGACATTCTTTGTTCCTAGATGTATATGTTAATATTTAGCCATATTGTTTGCTTGTCCCCAGTTTACCAAGTTATCCAGATCACTCTGTATCAGTGACCTGTCCTCTTCATTATTTACCACTCCCCCAACTTTTGTGTCATCTGCAAACTGGATCAGTGATAATTTTATGTTTTATTCACAAGATTATTGATAAAGATGTTAAAGAGTGTAGGGCCAAGAACCGATCTCTGTGGGACCCCACTAGAAACACTCTCTATCATGGGAAATGAAGTTCTCCGTGTCTGATTTTCAACATGGTCCAACATGGTTTGAGTTTCCCTATACAGGCACATATAAACAAATAAAGTATGCATCACCCTCTAACGGGTGTCCCCCCCGGGGTGCCACCTGGAACTGGGGTTCCACTGAGCCCTCTGACCCACCAGCCTGGGCTCCCTCTCACACTGTGCTGCTGTGACAAGCTGCAAAGCCCTCCAAGCTTGTACTTTCACCAGCATTCACACAGGTAGGGACACACCCAGCTGCAGTTACATACAGGTTCTCTAACCACCAGCCTCCCAGCCTAGGACCCCAGAGCAGGACCGTCCTGCCCTGGTCAAAATCTGGCCAGTATATGGTTTTAACACCCAGTCCGCCTCTCCCTCAATGAGAACCATGCACACTTGTGGCAACCAAGCTGAGATTTTTCCCAGACACCTTAGTCAAACTCACACTGGTTTGCACCTCGTAGAGTCTTCCAGGTGCTATTACCGAGAGCGGGAGCACGTCGGGGTCACCAATGTTATCAGATGTTTGGCTCTGTGTGTGTGTTCTTTGTGTGCTGTCCCAGCTCTACACAGATAGCTGGCACAGCAGACCTCAATCAAACTGCCCAGTGACCACAAGACTTGGGTTAGTAGCGAAGGCACCTGGCCAGGTTTATTGTTGACGAAGCACGGTAATAGCACCTGGCAGACTCTACGAGGATACTAAGACATGATGCCCGTGACAATGGACGCAGCTCAGTCAGTGGCAGGACTTTCCACAGCCCCCTGGACAAAGGGTTAAGGAGAGGTATTCCAACATCTATAGACTGAAGCAAACAATCTAGGATAAACTTTTTACGTATCACTGTGCGCGTTTCATGCCATGTTTGTTACCTCCCCTTGTACTTTCCTCCTGATGTTTCAGACAAAATATCACTATTCATTACTTTTGTCAAACCATTTTATTATGTGCTACATTGGGGTGTTCTTCTGTTGGCTTGCTGGAATGTGTTTGCATATTCAGTGTTTTAGCAATGCTAGCATACTAGTGCTGAGTTTGTGTATCGGACACTGGCTTGCAGGTAAGCATCTGCTTTTAACAGGGCCTTACTGTTGCTCATAACATAACTTGCGCTGACTTTGGTTCAAGCCTTACGCCTTGCACCAGGCCCATGCTTCAGACTCTTTCTTTCTACTACACACATTTCTTGGGGTAATCCTTGTGCTTGTGTACAATCCTTGTACCTGAAAGGCTGCTTGTGGGTGTTTTCAACCTCACATGTTTCAGTAACACATACATAGCCAAACTTCATATCTTCACATATGATGATAGCACATACAATCCAATGAGATATTAATGTCTAGCAGACCAAGACTTTTAGAATGATTCATCACAAGGCATACTTTGTACAAAATATATCCTAATTATATGACAGTGGCAAATAAGGATGTCACACACCCCACTTCGTCTGGGGCACAGGTTTTATTTAATGAACATTACACAACATAATTTGGGGGAAAAGAAAAGCCATTGTATACAATTGTAATTCCAACTACAATTTATGTTGTCCATAATTTCAATTAAGATAGGGGAAGGAAGTTAATATTTTTGACCCTAGTGATAATAATAACAATGCTTCTCACTTGCATAGCACATTTCTTCTAAAGATCTCAAAGTACTTCTGGTCTGTAGAACTGATTCCAGGTCACCTAACTACCCATTCACTGCTCTTCCCATTATTCCACATTGCCTGCACAAAAAGATATTCTTACTACAGTGTGCCATATTCTTAGCCCTAGAGTTCTGAAGAAATACTCCCAACTCTGATAAAAATTCCCTTTTTTGATTACACTCACAATTTTCAGAACATCTCATGCAATTTTATGGCAAAGCCTGTCTTCCTTATTAGGTGTGTTCCATAGATTAATAAAATATTGGAGACTGGCTACTCTACAGTGAAGAATTATCAATGGGTCAGTTGCAGCTACATTTAGAGACTGCATCTCAGTCTATGAACAAAGAAGGCATTTGTGGTCCTCTGAGCCAAGGCAGGCCAGATATCCCAGAGAGAAGCTCTTGAAGATTATGGTTCATCTCTTCAGATGATGGAGGTATTCAGAGCTACACTAGCCTAAGATCTGGGTCAAGCTTCCTCAGTTCAGTATATCTGATTGTAGAATCAATTTCCAAAGGAGATTAGGCTAATCAGGTCACACTATAAGGTACTTCTTTAGAAAGGCTTCTCACCATAACCAGAATGTCATTCACCACCTTTAACCTAAAAAGAGAACTTTTCCCAAAGAGACCTTTAACTGAAGAAGGGACAAGAGCCCAGGATTATAGAAGAGCTTGGTAGCTGAATCTGTTTAGCCAGGGAGGTGGTCTGATACAAGATGCATGAAAAAACAGCAGACAGAGAGAACATTAAAAAATACTTACCTCATATATATTAGATCAATTCCGGTGGTTCAATGTCTTTGGTCCTTTCAGAAGATTCAGTGTTGTCATGATCTGCAACCTTTCTTTTTATGCTAAGTTCTCTAATGCTTTCCAGGAAGAACTAGCATTTTAACTGATGGGTTTTGGGTAATTATGTCAGCACCTGTGTGCATCTATTGGGATCTGTTGTCCACAGCTCAGGGATGAGAAGAGCTTGTTATGGAGGCTCAAAAGAGTTGCATTAATTAGGTACCAAATTGTAACTTTAACCAGTTTTGAGCAGACATCTGAAGGCAGTGATGTCTTCTGGCTAGTGCACAAGTACGGCAGTCAATGGATGATTTCATCTGGAGACTATTCTATAGCCTACCAAAGGAAGCATTTGATGGATTAAAATTCCTTGGTTCTACCCTGGTCAAATGTTAAGAACATAAGTACGGCCATATTGGGTCAGAACAAAGGTCCATCTAGCTCAGTATCCTGTCTTCTGACAGTGTCAAATTCCAGGTGCTTCAGAGGGAATGAACAGAACAGGTAATCATCAGGAGATCCATTCCTTGTCGCCTATTCCCAGCTCCTGGCAAACAGAGGCCAGGGACACCCTCCTTGCCCATCCTGGCTAATAACCATTGATGGACCTATCCTCCAGGAACTTATCTTGTTCTTTTTTTAACCCTGTTATAGTCTTGGCCTTCAAAACATCCTCTGGAAAAGAGTTCCACAGGTTGACTGTGCATTGTATGAAGAAATACTTCCTTTTGTTTGTTTTAAACCTGTTGCTTATTAATTTCATTTAGTGATCCCTAGTTCTTGTGTTATGAGAAGGAGTAAATAACATTTCCTTATTTAATTTCTCCACACCAGTCATGATTTTATAGACCTTGATCGTATACCCCCTTTCTCGTCTCTTTTCCAAGCTGAAAAGAACCACTCTTATTAATCTCTCCTCATATAGAAGCTGTTCCATACCCCTAAAAATTTTTGTTGCTCTTTTCCAATTCCAATATGTCTTTTTTGAGATGGGGCAACCAGATCTGCACACAGTATTCAAGATGTGGGCGTACCATTGATTTATATAGAAGCAATATGATACTTTTTGTCTTATTACCTTTCATTTTCTGAATGCTTCCCAGCATTCTGTTAGCTTTTTTGATTACCTCTGCACATTAAGTGGATGTTTTCAGAGAACTCATCCACAATTACTCCAATATCACTTTCCTCAGTGGTAATAATTAATTTAAATCTAATAAATTTGTATGTATAGTGTTATATCCTAGGGGGCAACTGTTTTAGGAAGAAATCACTGGAGACACAGAGAGCTGTAAACCTTGAAACAGCCATTTATTGCTACACTCAGAACTAACCAACAGCCAGCCAAAACTGGCTGGGCTATCCCCTAATACTCTAACTCAGTTGCCATAGCAACACAAGATTCTATTACCACGACAACCAAATACACAACATATTCCTCCCCCCTTAATAAGAATGTCCCCTAAATAAAATAAACACTAAACTAGAGAAGGAGGGTAGACTGCCTCCATTCCTGGCTAAATCCCGGGGATTATTTTGCCCCGTAACCGTGGGTTCGCCCTAGCTAAAGATCCAGCCGACGAGGAGGCCTTCTGTCTCTAGGTGGATTATGGCGGACTTCTGCTGTTGTTGCACCCAAAAGTGTCTTGGTTGCGGGCCTGACAATGGGCTCAGGGTTCGTAGGGCGAATGGGTGAGGATGGGGTATCAGCTCGTGCCGGGCAGAGGGGTATCTCTGCTGCTGGCAGTAATGGAGGGGAAAAGTCAGGAACAGGTGACTCTTGATTAGGTGTCTCGCCGGAGGTGGTAAAGTCAGGCAACTCAACTGAAGATGTGTCCTGACGACTGGTATGACCTGGCAGCAGCTGATCTACATGTCGCCGCCAGGTGAGATCCTCTGCAGTCCGGACTGTATAGGAAACAGGTCCCGTTTGAGCGATGACAGTGGCAGGGACCCATTTAGCTCCAGAAGTGTAATTCCGAGCCAAAACCGGCTGTCCCGGGCTAAAGGTTCGGTCTTTTGCTCTGGGTGCACGCCTGATGACTTGATCTTGCTGCTGACGTTGCACAATTTGTCGGGGTTCAGAAGGTTTCAACAGATCAAAGCAAGTGCACAGCTGTCCTCCCATCATTAGAAAGGCCGGGGATGCTTTGGTCGTAGCATGAGGTGTGTTTCTGTAGGATAGTAAGAAGGTGTCCAGACGCTTTTGAATGGATAATTGTCCCCTTGCTGATTTCAAAGGTTGTTTCATTGTCTGCACAAATCTTTGAGCTAATCCATTGGTGGATGGATGATGTGGTGCTGAAGTGATGTGGTGTATCCCATTTGCCTTCATAAACTTTTGAAACTCCTGAGAGATGAACTGCGGTCCGTTGTCACTCACAATTTGTTCTGGCAGACCGAAACGACTAAAGAGTCCTTGTAGCTTTTGGATAGTACTCTCTGCAGTAGTGGACTGCATTATAGAGACTTCTGGCCATTTAGAATGGACATCTACCACCACCAAGAGCATGCTTCCTTCAAGGGGGCCAGTGAAGTCAACGTGAATACATTGCCACGGGTTTTCAGGCCAGTCCCATGGATGTAGGGCTGCCCACTGGGGTGCATTCCTCACACCCTGACATGACATACAAGCTCTTGCCTTCTCTTCAATAGCACTGTCCAATCCAGGCCACCAAAAATTTCCTTCATGTGCACTCTTCCACAGTGACCGGAATGGAGCTGTTCTACCATTTGTGATCTCAGTGGTGGTGGGATAATGACACGTCTCCCCCACAACAAACAACCAGATTGGATCAACAACTCCGTCCTCCTGGACATGTAGGTAACAAGGTAGGATGAGACCAGAGAGGTTTGTTGAGATGTTCCATGCATCACCAGGTCCATAGCCTGGGACAATACTGGGTCAACTCGAGTTGCCTTCTTTACCTGAGTAGCGGTGATGTGTGTATTCTCTACCTGTTCAAAGTAAAGGATTTCCTTCTGGGCAATATCTCGACGGTTGACTGGCAAAGGCAGCCTTGAGAGACCATCCGCATTGCCGTGCAGAGTGGATTTCCGATATTTGATTTCATATGTGTGCGCGGAAAGCAACAATGCCCACTGTTGCATATGACTAGCGGCTAATGGAGGAATGCCTGTGCGGGGCCCAAAAATTGAAGTCCAGGGTCGATGGTCTGTGAGAAGAGTAAACTTCCGTCTGAACAGGTACTGATGAAACTTCCGAATTCCGAAAACGATTCCCAATGCCTCACGTTCGATTTGGGCATAGTTAGTTTCTGCTTTGCTTAGAGTGCGTGAAGCAAAAGCAATAGGTCTCTCTTCTCCCGAAGGCATAATGTGTGACACGACTGCTCCCACTCCATAAAGGGCCAACTGTAGGGGTAAGGATGGATCAAAGTGCGTCAGAACTTCAGAATTTAGCAATGTGTCCTTAGCTTTGTTAAATGCAACATCACAGGCTTCAGTCCACTTCTATGCCTTGTTCTGCCCAAGGAGTTCGTGAAGTGGTTTTAGCAGCGTGGCTAACTGTGAGATGAACTTTCCATAATAGTTCAATAGTCCTAGAAACGAGCGAAGCTGGCTAACATTTCAAAGAGGGGGAGCCTCCACAATAGCCTTAACTTTGGCAAGGGCCTTACAAAGACCTGTAGCATCAATGATGTGTCCCAAATATTCAACAGAACTATTAACTAAGGTTTGTAACCTGTCCTTTAAATCGGCTTCGGTACCCAATGACTGGAAGTTAGCTAATGTAACGCCAATATTTAAAAAGGGCTCTAGGGGTGATCCCAGCAATTACAGACCGGTAAGTCTAACGTCGGTACCGGGCAAATTAGTTGAAACAATAGTAAAGAATAAAATTGTCAGACACATAGAAAAACATAAACTCTTGAGCAAGAGTCAACATGGTTTCTGTAAAGGGAAATCGTGTCTTACTAATCTATTAGAGTTCTTTGAAGGGGTCAACAAACATGTGGACAAGGGGGATCCGGTGGACATAGTGTACTTAGATTTCCAGAAAGCCTTTGACAAGGTCCCTCACCAAAGGCTCCTACGTAAATTAAGCTGTCATGGGATAAAAGGGAAGGTCCTTTCATGGATTGAGAACTGGTTAAAGGACAGGGAACAAAGGGTAGGAATTAATGGTAAATTCTCAGAATGGAGAGAGGTAACTAGTGGTGTTCCCCAAGGGTCAGTCCTAGGACC
>QXTE01000251.1:1042786-1106265 GCA_003942145.1 Platysternon megacephalum
AACAGAGGGCTGGAAGAATTCACACTTGTCTTTGCGGACTCGCAGTCCATACACTTCCAGTCTTTGTAGGGTAGCCTCTAAATTCTTTAGGTGATCCTCCTCATTCCTTCCAGTGACCAGGATGTCATCCAGATAGCACTGGACTCCTGGCAAGCCACAAAAGATCTGGTCCATAGCCCTCTGGAACAGGGCGGGAGCAGATGCTATTCCGAAGGGTAGGCGACAGTATCGATAAAGCACCTTATGCGTCACAATAGTCAACAGCTCTTGGGACTTTTCATCAACGTGCATCTGTAAATACGCTTGACTCAGATCAATCTTACTGAACTTTTGTCCCCCATCCAGGCCTGCGAAGAGGTCATCGATGCGGGGAAGCGGGTATTGCTCCGCACACAACACTGGGTTGACAGTGACTTTAAAATCACCGCAAATCTGGAGGGAGCCATCTTTCTTCACTATTGGAACAATAGGAGTTGCCCATGGGCTATGGGTAACTGGTATTAGGCCTCCATTTGTGACCAGGCGCTCCAGGTCCACTTCAACCTTTGGCCTGATGGCATATGGCACAGTTCTGGCTTTCAGATATTTTGGTTGACTGTCAGGTTTAATGTTCAATGTCACAGTGATTCCCTTCAAACTTCCCAGATCCTCTCCAAAAACAGCAGCATGTTTCCTTAGTATAGTGGTCAGACTGGTTTCTTCTTTAGTCACTCGGTGCACTTCTGCCCAATTCAGCTGGATCTTCCTAAGCCAAGACCTACCCATTAAGGCTGGGTAATTACCTCTCACCACAAACAGTGGCAATTTAGCAGCCTGTCCATTGAGCTCCAACTTAACATCAGTAGTGCCCAACATGGGCACAGCTTCTCCCATATATGTCTTCCGCACTGTTTTTGTTGCTTTAAGCGGAAGATGCTGTAGCTTTTCTTTATACACAGTCTCTGCGACCAGCGAAATGGCTGCACCGGTGTCCAGTTCCATGCGTATAGGTTTGCCATCCAACAACGGGGTTACCCAGTATTCATGTGAGCCCACTGCCAAAGACAAAATGTGGAGTGGCTCTACTTCTTGTGAGGAGGTGTCTCCTTGGCCATCCTGGGTCTGCTCTAGGGTCTGCAGATTCCCCTTTTTGGTCGGCCAGACCACAGGCCTCCTTTTCTTTTGTTTACAGGCACACGCAATGTGTCTCTTTTTGCCACAGTGTCGACACACCAGGTCCTTACACCAGCATTCTGATGCATGGTGACCCGGCTTACCACAGTGGGAACATTCCTGACTCCCCACAGTTTTGTGGGTAGGTTCTTGTGACACCTTATGCACCCTAGGGAATGCACCGATGGATTGTGCCTCCTTTGTAGCCAGTTCCATGGAGACAGCAATATCAACAGCCTTCTGTAAGGTAAGCTGAGCCTCTGTCAATAGGCGCTTCCATATAGCTTCATTGTGCAGGCCACACACTAACCTGTCACGCAGGGCATCATTTAACATCTCCTTAAATTCACAGTGTTCTTCAAGCTTTCTCAGAGTTGCTACAAATTGTACAACTGTTTCGTCTTCTTTCTGGTCTCTTTTATGGAACCTATATCTTTCAGCAATTACCAGTGGTTTTGGAGAAAAATGGGACCCCAGGATTTCCACAATGTCACTGTAAGATTTAGTCTCTGGCTTAACAGGGTGTAGTAAGCTGCGTAGCAGGGAGTAGGTCTTAGCCCCTACAACACTTAAGAATATTGGCACCTTCTTCTCTTCTGTAATGTCATTTGCAATAACAAAAAGCTCAAAACACTCAGTATATACAGGCCATTGCAATATAGTCTCCTCAAAAGGTTCCAGTGGCCCTGTACGTGGAGCCATGATTTTAGTTTCAGTTTGCACAGTCAGTGCAAACAAGCCAGTTCTCACCCCCTTCCAGCAGCAAACAAGGTTTGTTTGTTTGTTTGTTTGTTTTTTTGTACCTTAACTTCTACTTCCTTCTGTTGCTGGGGCAGCACAGAGATCCCCTCCTCATCGCCACGTTGTTATATCCTAGGGGGCAACTGTTTTAGGAAGAAATCACTGGAGATACAGAGAGCTGTAAACCTTGAAACAGCCATTTATTGCTGCTACACTCAGAACTAACCAACAGCCAGCCAAAACTGGCTGGGCTATCCCCTAATACTCTAACTCAGTTGCCATAGCAGCACAAGATTATATTACCATGACAACCAAATACACAACATATAGTTGGGATTATTTTTTCCAATGTGCATTACTTTGCATGTATCAATATCGAATTTCATCTGCCATTTTGTTGCCCAGTCACTCAGATTTGTGAGGTCCTTTGTAACTCTTCTCAGTCTGCTTTGGATTTAACTATCTTGAGTAGTTTTGTATCATCTGCAAATTCTGCCACCTCACTGTTTACCCCTTTTCCCAGATCTTTTATGAATATGTTGAATATTACTGGTCCCAGTACAGACTCCTGGGGGACACCATTATTTACCTTTCTCCATTCTTAAAACTGACTATTTGTTCCTACCCTTTGTTTCCTCTCTTTTAACCAGTTACTTAGGAGAGGACCTTCCCTCTTAACCCATGACAGCTTACTGTGCTTATGAGCTATTGGTGAAGGATTTTGTCAAAGGTTTTCTGAAAATCTAAGTACTCTATATCCACTGGATCACCCTTGTCCACATGCTTGTTGACCCCCTCAAAGCAGGGCCGGCCTTTGGGGTGGGCTGTATGCTCCCCCCCAGGGCAGCCTGCCCAAGGGGGCATTGTGCGCAGGGTTTGGAGTCCCACCTGACCAGCTGCTGAGAGCCAGCTGGGCTGATGGAGGCAGCACGGCAGGCAGGCATGGGAGCAGCAGCCTGGGGGCGGGGGAGAGACCCGAGCTGCAAGAGGCAGTTGGACGACCAGCCCACAAAGCCAGGTGACTCCTCCAGAGCAGGGGTGCTCTTCCTTCACCCTGCTCCACGTGTGCAGCCGCTGCTGTTCCTGTCCCCCAACCCTCCCATCCCCATCGGTTCATCCCTGGAGTCGCCCCTGACCACTCTGGACTGGGAGCGTCCTCCTATCTGCTCTGCGGGGGGCGGGGGGTGATGGTGGGGTTTCCTCCTCCCTTTCATTGAGTGTATCCGAGCCCCCTCTTTGGCGCGACAGCTGTGCTGAGGCATCAGGAGCTGCTGCTCTCCTGCCCTCCCCTTACACAGACCACAGGGAAAGTGACCTGGATGCAAGAAGCCCTGACATTGCTCCTTGCTCCCCTCCTTAAGGTCAGGCTTGACAAAGCCCTGGCTGGGATGATTTAGTTGGGATTAGGTCCTGCTTTGAGCATGGGGTTGGACTAGATGACCTCCTGAGGTCCCTTCCAACCCTGATATTCTATGATTCTATGATTCCTCACAGTCCCCTAGGGCTGCGAGGTGCAGAGGAGCAGCAGTTCAGCGGGGGAGTGAGCAGCAATGCCAGCTGCTTTGTGCATCCAGGTCAATTTCCCCCGTGGATGCAGGAGGGGGATGCAGGGGTTAGGGGCAAAGGGGGCACAGTGCAGGGGTTGGGGCACAGGAGGGTGCAGGTGTTGGGGTGTAGGAGGGGTGCCGGGGTTGGTAGTGAAGGGGGTGTAGGGATTAGGGGTGCAGGAGGGGGAGCAGGCATTAGAGATGAAGGGGGCACAGTGCAGAGGTTAGGGGAGAAGGGAGGGTGGGGAGCTTGGGGAGCCCATGGGTGCCTGGGGCAATAGGGGGTGCCACGCCCACAGGGGCCAGGGGCACCAAAATGCAAGTTTGCCCAGGGTGCCATTTTCCCTAAGGCCAGCCCTGCCTCAAAGAATTCTAGCAGATTGGTGAGGCATGATTTCCTTTTACAAAAACCATGTTGACTCTTCCCCAACAAATTGTGTTCATCTTTATGTCTGATAATTCTGTTCTTCACTATAGTTTCAACCAATTTTCCCCGTACTGAAGTTAGGCTTACTGGCCTGTAATTGCTGGGATCACCTCTGGAGCTGTTAAGAGCAGGGGCTAGATCTTGAAAGTCAAGAAACCTGGGGCTAGATTCACAAAGAAACTTAGTCGTGGCACAACACAAAACTTTTAGATGTCCAGAAACTCACTGGGATTCACAAAGTCTGACTTCCGTGCCCAAGCTTCCTATACAATGAACGGGGAATTGGTTGACTTTTTAAAGTTTAGTTCTTATTAGTTAACTCTAACCCATTCCTTCCACAGATCCTATGCTCTTGCTTCCAATAAAGTCCCTCTTTGATATATTGGTATTTTGGGGGCTGTGACATTTCTTTGGTGGGATTTGTGTTGCAGTACTTTAGTGTTTCTCATGTAGGGGTTTTATATGCCTTTCCAGCAGTGGGCACAGTGTTGTGAAAGTCCCAGGCACCACAAAAATTAATTCAGGACCCAATCCATCTGAAGACAAGATAGGGAAAAAGCCACACCCAACAGCAAGCAACAGTGAGGCAGCACCAGCCACACCTAGGGGAGGAGGGGCTACAGAGGTGACAAAAGTGACAACTTCTAATGCTCAGATTTTCAAGTAGCCTAAGGGAATTAGGTGCTCAAATGCCATTGAAATTCAATGGGAGTTAGGTACATAACTCCTGTAGGTGCCCTTGAAAATCCTAGCCTGTCTACAATACAAAGATATACAAATATGTTAAGATCTAGGGAAGCTCTCAGCAAATCACAGGAATATGCGATTTATTGGAAATTATATGATGTCGTGGCACATTATTTATGTGTTTGAAAATGTTGCTTTTGGATGAAACCTTCATTTTTAATAGCCACAACAACATACAAAATAAAAACCTCATCATTCTTGGTACTCTTCTGTCTGCCACATCACTGTTTTTCCAAAACTGAATGTTGAAAACAAAAAACTGATTGTTTTTTAAATCAGAAATGGTTGTGGCTTTTTAAAATTGAAAACAGAATTTTCATGGGAAATGAAAATTTTTACTAACCCTCCAAAATATTTATTGAAAACCAAACACTTTCAAAAGCTGAATTTTTTTTCATTGACTTTTGACCAACATAAAATAAAAATTATTTTGAAATTTCCTCTGAAATATCACAGGAGCTCCCGCTGAGGGGCGGATTTGTCCAGCTGAAGAGGGGCAGGGATAGGTGGAGCCTGGCGGCTTCTTGAAGTGGGGAGATGTGTGGCAGGGCAAGGGTAAACCCCTGGAATGCCCTGCTAAAATGCTGGCTAAGCCCTGCTTTCTGGTAGGGAGGCCAGGGGCGGGGGCCCAGGCAGTCAGCAGAGAGCCCAGCTACAGGCCCTAAGGAGGGCTGGCTCACTTCTATGAGTTGAGTTAAGTAGCGACAGCTGGGCTGAGGAGGAGGAGGGCCATAAAAGCCCAGAGGAAAGCTCAGTCAGGAGGCTAGCTTGGGAGGGGATAGGAGGGTTACATCTCTGTCTCCTCAACAGGGAAAAAGAGCCTCATGGGCCAGGAGGAGCCCTGGGGAAGGTCTGACTGTAAATAAAGACACAAGGGTGAAGCACTGAAGAAGGCGTGGAGACTCTTTATTTTAACCAGCCAACACAGGGCACAGGCACGAGAGAGTGGAAACCTGTGCGGAACCTGTGACAGTGGGGGCTTTCCCTTCAACTCCCCCCTCTCCAGTTCTTGTCACGCAGACAGAAAGTAGAAGACCAGAAGTCCGAAGTGCAGGCAATGAAATGTTTATTAGGGTTAGTTTCAAGCAAGGATATCCATAGCTCTGACACCGCAGAGTCTTTACTCATGTCCCTGTTCCCCCCTCCTCTTCCTTCTTAGAAGGCCCAAATATACCAGCAGTGCACGCCCCTGGTCCCACACCTTATAACTTATGGTTATGTTATGTTTTGGAGGGTCGTGAGTCCGGGGCCTTCATACCATCTCTTTTGTATCCCATGGGAGGGGTAAGGAGTGAGGTTGTGCTTCGGTCAGGGACAGGCATTTCTTTGGTTTTTAGTGTTGCTTATGCCTCCCCCCATCCCCCTTGCCCCTCCTAGCTGTTGCTTGACCTTGGCTTGAGAGAGGCGTTATGCAGCCTTCCAGTGTATGCTCATATATTACACTCCCACCATACCCAGTAACACATTTAACTCTATCACTTATCTTTTCTCATTATACTAACAAACCCATCTGGCTGGGCAAAAGCAACACACAGAGTCTTAGTTCTTTGTTCACACATATTAGTAAGAATATACAAATATCAAAAATTAGACTGGCAAACAAACCCCAAAATTCTGTCTCAGGAGAACAAACAGGCCTGAATCATCACTAACACTCCTAACAGGTACCTAAGAGGCTAACTTAGAGGTGTCATTGTTTTACCCTTCTTGGCATCCTTCAAACTCCCCTTTACAGCCCCTTTAATTTGACTCTACAGTTCAGTCAGGCAGCAGTGTAGAATTGAACAGGGAAACTAAACCATATATCATATTTCTACAAAATAATACAGACATTTTCCCACTTTGTCACACCTTCATTTGTATAGGCCCAAGTTGAGACACTGTCACGTGGCCCAAGGATCACAAAAATAACTTTATTTTGTGAGAACTAAGAAGTCCTACTCGTGCCCAAGAGTTTCCTCAGAGCCTCCTTGATTTCTTTGTTCCTCAGACTGTATATGATTGGATTGAACGTTGGAGTAACAACTGTGTAGAGCAGGGAGATTGCTCGGTTGGTGTCCACAGAACCACTGGAACCGGGCCTCATGTAGGTGATAAAGCAGCTGCCAAAGAACAAGGTGACTGTGATGAGGTGTGAGGAGCAGGTGGAGAAAGCTTTGTGTCTCCCCTCAGCTGAGCGCATCTTCAGGATGGTGGAGAGGATGCAGACGTAGGAGGTGATGATCAGGACAAAGGGGAATATTATGAACACTACAGTGAGCACGGCGTTGATAACATCATTCAGGGACGTGTCTGTACTTGCCAGCTTAAGCACTGGAATAACATCGCAAAAAAAGTGCTCGATTTTATTTGGCCCATGGAAGGATAACGTGAATATAGTGACCGTTTGCTCAAATGCCACCACATTGCCTGAAATCCACACCACAGCTGCCAAGGTAATGGTAACTTTTCTGCTCATGATGAGCGAGTAACGCATGGGGTTGCATATGGTGACATATCGGTCGTAGGACATTACAGCCAGCAGGCAGCACTCCGAGTTGCCGAAGAGGAGGAAGAAATACATCTGGGCTGCACAGCCAAGGAAGGAGATGGTCTGATGCTCTGACAGGAGGTTGGACAAGGTCTTGGGGATGATGACTGAGGTGTAGAAGACCTCCAGGACTGACAAGTTCCTGAGGAAGAAATACATAGGGCTTTGGAGTGCCAGGTCAGCCACCGTGACAGCAATGATGAGGCTATTTCCTATCAGGATGATGAGGTAGATGAGTAAGACCAGGATAAAGAGAAGGAGCTGCAGATGCTGGAGGTCTGAGAAGCCCAGAAAGATAAACTCAGTCACTGTACTTAAGTTTCCCTCCATATCTCTGTCCTGATCAGATCACATATGGATTCCAACACCTCAGGGGCTAGGATGGCATAAGTAGATACTGTTACAGGATCAGTCACATCCCTCTCCCCTTTCTCATCTCTCTGAGTGCACCTGTCATAGGTTTCATCCCCACTCTGAACTTTAGGGTACAGATGTGGGGACCTGCATGGGACCTCCTAAGCTTAATTACCAGCTTAGATCAGTATGCTGCCACCACCCAAATATTTGAGTCATTTGGGAAACTCAGTCTTCTCCCCAAAAATCTTTTCCTCCCAAGTACTATAACCCTTCCCTGGGTAGTTTTGAGAGACTCCTCCACCAATTCCCTGGTGAACAGCGATCCAAAACCCTTGGATCTTAAAACAAGGAGAAATTAACCATCCCCCCTCCTTTCCCCCACCAATTCCTGGTGAGCCCAGGTCCAACTCCCTTGGATCTTAAAACAAGGAAAAATCAATCAGGTTTCTAAAAAGAAGGCTTTTAATTAAAGAAAAGAAAGGTAAAAGAAAAACCTCTGGGAGATAGCATACAAGCTGATCTCACAGACAACAGATTTAAAACACAGAGGATGTTCCGCTGGGCAAAACCCTTAGTACATCAACAAATAGCCAATTTGATTATTCCTATAATGCCCAAGACAAGTTACAAAAAGAAAATAAACATAAGCTAATTCCTTCACTAAATACTCACTACCCTGTTTGATTCCTGATTCCTTTTCCTCTCCGGCCAGAACTGAAACTGACCCAGACAAAGGGAACTTCCCTCCTTCCTTTTGAAACATCTTGTCCCCCCATTGGTTCCTCTGGTCAGGTGTCAGCTAGGCTAGGTGAACTTCTTAACCCTTTACAGGTAAAAGAGGCATTAACCCTTAACTATCTGTTTATGACAGCACCCAACTCAAGTGTTTGGCATCTTCAGCTTACTCGGCTCTGGGTGGAATGTTGTCACCCTTCCATTCTTAGACAAGAACCCGGACACACGGCTCCATGTACCGACCCCTTATCACCCTGCAGGGTTTGGGTTTGGCCACCTCTGTCTCCTCTCTTTGGGAAGCTGTGACCAATGACAGTGATCTACATCCTCCTTAAAACAAGGGTTGTTGTTTTTTTTATTTTTTTATTTAGCAATTGGAACAAAGCATTAGAGGGAAAAAAGGGATTTTAAAACAGCAAACAGCCTGCACACAGATTTAGTCTCATCTATTCCTTTGCATCTCTACAAGGAGCAGGGTTTTTCCTTACCTTATCCTACCTAGCCCAGATCTTCCTGTGTGTCTGTGCAATTCCAAACCTGGTTCTCAGACAGACTCACTCTGTTCAAACTGGACTGGGGGCTCCCCACAAGTGTGAGCTATAACCATTATAGCTACTCGCTCTGGCGTTGTCTCCTAATGAAACTTAAGTGTAAGCTTCTAAGCAATTGTTAGCCAGGGTCTCCTCTCTCTATCCCTAGATGGGCAGGCTGGATCTGCTACCAGGTTGCTCCCTAAGGCCTTGTCTACACCTAAAATGTAGGTCAACTTAGGTACACATAAAACTTAACTATATTGCTCAGGGGTATGAACAATTCACACCCCTGGGAGACTAGTTAAGCCATCCTCAACCCCAGTATAGACACTGCTAGGCCAGTGGAGGAATTCTTCTGTCATTCTAGCTACTATTTCTCAAGGGGGTGGTTTTACTACAACAAAATAAACCCCCTTCTGTCGCTGTAGCCAGTATCAGCACTACAACAGTGTAGGTGCAGCACTGTAGCTGTGCTCTTGTAGTCTGAGACTGGCTGATCCAGATACAATATTAATAATTATTACAGAGCACCCAAATATTTGTCACAGCTTCCCTACCTCCTTCAGTCTTAGTCCATTAATGACAATGAGATATTACACTGTTGAGGTACAAAACAATGGTGAGAAACGGATTTTAAAACAACAAACAGTTTAGAGGCACAGTTTGTCTTGTCTACTATTACATTTCACTATGAGCTAATTTAGATTGGCTTCCCTCTTAAATTACCAGAACACAACTGGACCAATTTATTTTCTCCTAAACTCTGAAGTCTGGGTTAGATGAGAGACAATCCGGTAGATTCAAGCATTATAGGTGTCTTTGAAAATGACAGCCTTAATAGACAGAGTCAATAGAGTGATGAGAGTCATTCCTTAAGATTAGTTAGCTTGGTAGAGATACATGATGCACAGTACCTTTGAGAAGACAGAGAGAAAGAGAGATGAGGGACCATTCTGCAGATTAGATAGATAAGAGTAAATTAGAGGGAATTATTAGATGAGAAGGAAAGAGAGATAGAAAGACAGAGAGATAAATTGCTCATTTTTCCTTTCAATTCTGGAGATCGTTTAGCTGAGAACAGCTCGGGATGATGCACATGTGGTTGCAACAATAAAGAAGGAAAACACCACAATCTGTCTCGTAAACCTTCCCAGCTGTGGCAAGTCCACTGTTTCTGAAAGCCACTTACCTCTGGAAGAGAAGCTTGTCTGCTAGTGACCCTCAGAGGCGGGTCCTTTTTGTACTGTTCAGTGACCATTGGGATAAAATCTGCAGGGTTCTCTCTGACTCTGAGCACCCCGGACAATTAGCAATTACATTTCTGTTTTTAAGCACACTGAACAATGACATTGACTCAGCAATACAGAACCTGTCTTTAAACTTCAGCGATGGGCTGACCCAGATTACAATCTCACTTGCACTTGTTGATTAAGATCAAGAATATGGGTTTACTGTGCATTGTGCAAACACTGACAGAAGACATCATCATTATTAAGATGTGTATGTTGCAATAAAGTCCTTATCCCTTGGAGACTGGACAATTTATCTCAGCTTCTCAATAATAAGACCCTTTAGGATATGGAATAAGGATGTAATAATTGCATCTTGAAATTTCCACAACCAATACAATTGGTCTCTAGGCAAAAAGGTTTTAGAAATAGCTGCCAGTGATGACAAGAGATTAGATCATGATGGAGCTGGGAGTCGTGTCATGCTACTCTGTGATGGGACATGGTCCCCACTTCACCACAAATGCACCATCTCTCTGGGCACTAATTGCCCTACCATTCTGGCACTCTCAGAATAAATCTTAGAATGCCCGGGACCCCTCTCATCCCTAGAGGACAGAGTTCAGGCACACTGGCAAGGTCAGTGTGTAAGGAAAATTCACAGTCATTTTCAGGTTGTAGCTGACCTCTTGAAAGCCAAGAACAGCATTCTTCAGGGATGTCAGCTCTTCACACAATTAATTTCTAGGTCTCAAGTTCAGATCTATCCCATGGTAGGAGTGACTCCAGTTCGTTACACTTACATGGCTGCTTCTGTGTCTTATATGTAATAAGTTTAGTGGGTCTCAGTCCAGCTCCCAGTGGACAAGTGTCCACAGGGGTGGTCCTAGACTAGCTGCCAGCAACTGGCACCCTAGGCGAACCATGCAATCAGAGCCCCCCACCCCCAAACCCCAAGGGCAGATCTAGGCTCAGGTTTTTGGTAAACTGGGAAACATTTTGCCCCTTTTTTCCTTTTAATGTTTTTAAATGTTTTTTTTTTAAACAGAGGCTTAATTATTTGGTTTGTCTGTCCCTCTGTCCAACCAATGTTTTTGAGATCAGATAAAAAAGAGACACGAAATTTTCAGAATAGATTTGTACACGACAGCTAGATGATATTTCAATCCAATTTCAATAAAAATGCATTAAAAATGTTAATTATTTTTATTTTTACAAATCCAAAATCATCCATTACGCTATCCTGCTTTAACTGCCATTACCACCACATCCAATATAGAAAGAAATAAGAAAACTCTTCAATGAACTTTAACCTGTATTTACAAAACACTCTGAATAGAAAACACTCTGTGCTCTTAAAACATGACTTTTCTTGCTTTAAGTTTTGAAAATTCAGTCACTAGTTCTTTTAGATCCAGTTTTCCAGCCATTTCATGCTCTATTGACATTGTGGCAAGTCCAAGTCTCTCTTGCACCATTGTTGAACGCAGATATGTTTTATCAATTTTAACTTTGAGAAGCTACATTCCCCACTAGCTAAGGAAACTGGCAATGTTAAAAGAATGCGTAGAACTATAAAAGTGTTTGGAAAACTGTCTGTGAGTTTATTTTCAGAAACAAACTTCAGTACTTCTTCAGGAGTGGAATGTTTCTTAAGTCGTCTTGAAAAAGTCTGAAGCTCACTACACAAATCTGTAGCATCAATGTCTTTTGAATTTTCATGAGTCAATGCTGATTCCAGTTTTATACAAAATTATCTTATCTGTTTTGCTGTTTTCTTTTGCAAGCTGTGGATATCATCTAGAAAGTCAAATACTGACTCTAGCTGCTGCATCTGTTGAAATCTTTTGTCAACCAGTGAATAGCAGTATCAAGGACTGCGAAGTAGCAATTCACTTTGAACCTTTGTTTTGGGTTCTGAATGGGTGTGTCTCGTCCTTCATACGAAAACTGCTATTTCTTTTGCCAAATGTGAACTGGCTCTGGTTCAAATTCTGTCAGAAAGTCTATTTCTTCAGCAAGCTTGAGAGAATCTACCAGTGTTCTTTCGAACCCTTCATCACTTCTGAATTCCTCCACAATATTTTTAGTTTGCTGCAGTCTTTGAATAGCAAAATGTATGTTCAAGTTATTTCCCTGAAGCTGCTTACTAGTGAGGTTAATCTCGAAAAGAATATTATACCACAAAATGAGTGAAGTCACAAATTTGAACTTGGAAAGGCCATTTGCAAGAGCTTCTTCTTCTGAATGTGCCATATTGCCAAATGATCCAGTAAAGGTAGTATCATCAGAAATTTCAATTATGGCATCATAAATGTTTCCAAGTTCATAGTGAGGTGGCTTCAAAGCATCAATGTGACTCTCCCATCTTGTCTAAGTGGTTTTATAGTTAGAGAACTCACATGGTGAGTCAGAATCTCCCAACAGCGTGTTGAGCCTGAGAAAAACACATAAACACCTTGCACCATGTCAAAGAAACTGCTTGCTTCCAAACAGCATCTAGCAGCAGCAGCAGAGGAACTGCAAAGAACGAAAAAAGCCCTAGGATTGAATTCCATCATTCTCCTTTGCACACCATTGTCTCTACCCTTCATATTACTCCCATTATCATAGTCTTGGCCACGTAAGTTTTCAAGCTCTTGTAGAATAGTTTCAGTCATAAATGCTCCAGTCGTCTCCTTCAGTGGTATGAAACCCAAAAAATGTTCCTTTATGAGCACTTCAACATTATCTTCATCTGCAGACTTTTCCATATCCACAAAACGAATGATTGTCATTTGTTCAACATGACTCACATCCGGTGTACAGTCGAATATTATTGAAAAGTATTTTGCAGAATGGGCAGCTTCTACAAATTTCTTTTTAATGGCATTTGCTAGGATTTGAATCAGTTCATTCTGCATATTTTTTCCTAAGTAATGAACCTGTGTTTCATGATCAGTTGATAACATTTACATAGATGCTCCTTCATGACAGGATCAAACAAAGCTAGGTATTCAACAAATATTAAAAAGTTTCCATTACCTGGAGTGTATAATTTTTCATTTCTACCACAGCAGCAGAATGCTAAATTTTGCCCACCGAGAACTCTCACTGAAGCAATCAGAGGCTCTAATATTTGTGGCCAATATTCTTCTTTTTCCTTGATCACACGTACATTTTCTTCATTGATAGTTTTTCTTTTTTTCAGTCGTAATTCAAGTTCTTTCCAATTTTGAAAACATTCCAAATGTTCTGTACTTTTCATGTGAAGAGAGAATTGAAGATATGTTTTTCCAGTACTTCGAACCATTTTCAGTCAGTGATGTACCAATTGCTTGATTTCTAAACAACTTGTAGCAAAAGCAAAACACAGAGTCCTTCGACACTGAATATTGTAACCAGTTTTGATGAATTTCTTCCCCATTAATGAGTTTCCTCTTGTAATGCTGAGCAGAGAATTTTCTTTTATTTCCATCTTTAGGGAAGGGAAATTCATGAACTTGTTCGGGTCCATTTTCCATGAGAATTTGCTGCATCTTGTCATCACATCTGGGCCATGAAGCTGGGTCCCCAGACTGTAACTTGTTTGTAAATTCCTCATCTTTTCTTCCTTCTATTTAATTTACTTCAATTTCTGTAGTAAGCTGCCTTCATCTAGAAGTAAGTTTCCATCATCTTGAGTTTCCAAACTGCTTTTTTGTGGATGTGAGCTACCCTCATCTCAAAGTAATATACCTTCATCTTGATGTTCCAAACCTGCTTCCATGAGGATGTGAGCTAACCTCCTCTCCAAGTAAAATTCCTTCATCTGGATGCTGTGAACTGCTTCAATCTCTATTTGGATTAAAGAGAAGATATTTCAGGAAGGATCCCTGCTGTTTTGCTTGGTCCTTTTCCTTCTCAGCCTTTCGTTTCCAATACTCAGCTCCTGAGGGTTTTATTTTTCCTCTTTCTGCCATGGGGCATTTGAATATTGTTATGTACTGTGCTCCCAACTGCAAGCATTATAGCGTTAAGGATGGCTGACACATCATATGGTTGGCGATTTAAACCGCATTGCAGCCATCCCAACACATCTTTTCACTGCTTAAAGGTTCAGTGATTAGTAACATACACTCACTTACCTATTAAAACAGTTAGTTACAGCATTTACACGGAAACAAAATGACCTTTTTCGATGTTATAACCCAACATCGGTTGCTTGGAAAGTAATCCCCTTCCTCACGGTTACCCACTTGGAGTGTGATGTCATCACTTTCATAGTCTATTAAGCATTAACGCTCTTACTTTTCTTTTATGGACCTTATTTATTACATGTGAACCAGTTATAATAAAGAAAAGTTCATAATTATACAGCCCGATAACGCTAAGGTTTAATAACGCTTAAAGATACTCACATTTTGGATTTATAATGCTGAAAGACGTTATTCTTTATTCCTTAGCACCAAGAAATACAATTTTCCACAGTATTCACTCGATTCTTAACCATCCCCCTGTGACATGTGTTAAAATGACCATTTGACATGTATCAACTCACGATATCTCTGCTCTACATGAATTTCCGGTTATGCGACCTTGATGTATATTTGAGTTAGGTGTCACTAGCATGGCGGTTCTTGTCACTGGCAGATGTGTTTCATTGTGGCTGAGCTATTGCTTATCAAAATTGTGGAGTGGATCATTTTGACCCTACGTCGCAAATTGAAAAAAAAAATCACTAAAATATTATTTATTTTTGCAGTAAATAAAATATTTGATATATTAATAAATTATCAGAAATGTAGAGAAATGAATTATCATTCATATTCCCTCCATACGTGCACAGGAATTGAAATGATATCTCCGTTATTTTATTTGTATTTTTTTCATTTTTCTTCCTTTTTTTTTTAATTTGATTTTTTCCTCGAATTTGGTGCCCCATTTAACTTGTCACCCTTGGTGACCTCCTAATTTGCCTGTATGGACGGGCCACCCCTGAGTGTCCATATCTAAGGCAGATTCAGCCTTGGAGCGAATTTACAACCCTTCAGCAAATGCATCATAGAGGCCAAGGGCTACATTTGAAATTCACACTAGTGTAACACCCATCTCCCTTAGGCTGCTTTAAAAATCCCAGCCTAAACCTGAAAAGGCCTTGTGTGGTGCCTAGGCCTTGAGTGTGTTTCACCCTGAAGGATCATGGAGATTGAACTAGCTTGGGACACCCAGATGCAGGCTACCCGAGGCAGGGTTGAGGGAGGTTGGTGGGACAGTGTGCCGGAACACTCAGCACTTCCTCATTAGCCAGAGCTTCTTGATGGATCAGTGGAGGAATTCTCTCCCCATGCACAGAACTGCACTACTGCCTTGTCTAATCCTGATTTTCTTCACTGTCCTTTGAGACTTCGAATATTGGCCATAGACAAGTTAGGACCCTGAAGGGAATGGTCTCAGCCTTTACAGCCAATCTTTTTTTGCCTGTGATTCTCTCCAGGAGTTCTGGTATAATAATAATAATAATACTAGTTGGTTCATGGCCAGGGTTCACCCCCTAAAGAGATCCTATGTTTAGAGCAGGTAACTAAGCATCAGGGTCAATTTCTCTCTCTGGAATAGGAATGAGGAATAGGTCTAGTGATTAGATTGGGAGGCAGGAGGGGGGTCAAAACTCTTGGAATCAATTCCTGACTCAGCGAGAGAAGTGGGGTCTAGTGATTAGTTCAAGGGATAAAAGGGAATCAGGACTCCTGGATTATTCTCCCAGATCTGTAAGGAGAGTTGGTTCTGGGTTTTTGGCATTAACTATGGAAGAGGAGTGTGACCCACAGCTTAGCCGCACCCTGACATCACAGAGTGATGTAGATGTTGCCATAGTTAACTGTTTCCTTGCTGATTAGAGTCAATCAGGAGGTTGTGATGGAATGACATTTCCACAGAAAATGCAGTGTCTGCAAAAGGGGGGACATTTGATTTTGTCAGAAAATTTTGATTTTTCATCCAAGAAATGGAAATGGTCCACGGACCCAGACTACTGGTGAGGTGGGCAGCCAGGGATCCAGGAAACCTAGCCCTAGGCCTCCACTCCCTCTGCAGGCTGGCTCCCCAGGAACACTGGCATCCCAGCTATCTGATTGACAGGCTGCCAGGGAGAATGTGCTCCCCAGGATCCCAAGGTCCCAAAGCTTTGCAGGTCCCACTGCACCTCACTCCCTGGCTGGCATGCTTACCAGTCTCCTAGTCTCCCTAGCATCCTGACTGGATGGCTCCCTGATTCCCAGGTGCAACGCACTCAGGAATCCCATATCTCCAGGCACCTAAGAAGCCCCAACTCTCAGGGGTCCCCATTCCCTGGCTGTCAGTCTGTCTGGGCCGTCAGGCTCCCTGGAATGCCCAGCTTCATGGACTCATCTTAGAATCATAGAATATCAGGGTTGGAAGGGACCTCAGGAGGTCATCTAGTCCAACCCCCCTGCTCAAAGCAGGACCTAATCCCCAACTAAATCATCACAGCCAGGGCTTTGTCAAGCCTCACCTCAAAAAAATCTAAGGAAGGGGATTCCACCACCTCCCTAGGTAACCCATTCCAGTGCTTCACCACCCTACTAATGAAAACGTTTTTTCCTAATATCCAACCTAAATCTCCCTCATTGCTACTTGAAACCATTACTCCTTGTTCTGTCATCTGCTACCACTGAGAGCAGTCTAGATCCATCCTCTTTGGAGCCCCCTTTCAGGTAGTTGAAAGCAGCTATCAAATTCCCCCTCATTCTTCTCTTCTGCAGACTAAACAATCCCAGTTCCCTCAGCCTCTCCGCATAAGTCATGTGCTCCAGCCCCCTAATCATTTTTGTTGCCCTCCGCAGTACTCCAGATGAGGCCTCACCAATGTTGAATAGAGGGGAATGATCACGTCCCTCAATCTGCTAGCAGTGCCCCTACTTATACAGCCAAAAATGCCGTTAGCCTTCTTGGCAACAAGGGCACACTGCCGACTCATATCCAGCTTCCCATCCACTGTATCCCCAACGTCCTTTTCTGCAGAACTGCTGCCTAGCCATCAGGGCCATCCCTAGCTATTCTGCAGGGTGGAGTGGGGAGGCTGGCCCCAGGCCTCTGGGGGGGCAGGCCCCAGGCCTCCGCGGGGGAGGAGCGGGCCCCAGGCCTCCGCTGGGTGGGAGGGGCTGGCTTAGGGGGCAGGGAGGTACCACCCCCCAGCACTCACCAGCGGCACGGCTGGGGCCGGGTGAGTGCGGAGCCCCGGCCCTGCTGCAGAGCTCAGGGGAGTGGGGGCGGGGCTGGGCCGGGGCGGGAAGAGGCGGGGCTGGGGCAGGGAAGGGGCGGGGGCCCTGGGGAACAGCCGGAGCAGGGGCTGGAGCAGCACGCAGCTGCGCAGGGCACCAGGAAATTTGGTGCCCCAAATTTCCTGATGCTCTATGCAGCTGCGTACTTTGCGTATGGGTAAGGATGGCCCTGCTAGCCATTCAGTCCCTAGTCTGTAGCGGTGCATGAGATTCTTCCATCCTAAGTGCAGGACTCTGCACTTGTCCTTGTTGAACCTCGTCAAATTTCTTTGTCCCAATCCTCTAATTTGTCTAGGACTCACTCTGCCTGTTCAACCAGCCATCCAGCCTCCCAGTGTCCCTGGGGCCCTGTCCACCTGTGGGCTGCTGGGAAGTCAGGGCTCCCAAATGTCTCACTCCCAGGGCTGCCTGGCTCACAGAGTTCCTCATTCTCCAGCTTGTGGACTTCCACAGCTCCCACTGTCCCTGAGCCCCTTCTCTCAACACTACCCACTGCATGGCTCACATACTTCCCATGTCCTAAGGTCCACAGGCTGCCCAGCACCAGAGCTGTTTTCCTCACATGGCTCCCACCTTCATGCTACCCAGCTCCCTGGGCTTCCAGGATCTTCAGCAAGAGCATTTTTGAAAATATGGTCTTCTACCAATGGCTGCAATTTAAAAGATTAAAGAGCCCTTTTAATATCTGGTATTTACTCCCCATGTACTTATTATTACTAGAATACTTATTATTATCACTCCCAATTTACAGATCGAGAACTGAAACACAGAGTATAAGGATGGGATTTTCAAAGGAGCCTAAGGGAGTTAGGTGCAAAAGTGGATTGGGGCACCTAACTCTTTTAAAATCCTGTGAAAAATTTGGCCTATGAAACTTGTCCAAGGTCACACAGGAAATCTGTGGTAGAAGAGGAAATCTCTCTCTCTCACGCTTTCTCCCCCCTCCCCATATAATCTATCTATCTATCTATCTATCTATCTATCTATCTATCTATCTATCTATCTATCTATCTATCTATCCCCATCCACCCCCCATCTATCTATCTATCTATTGAATTAGTTACTTATTCTTATTATATTATTAGCACCTTATAAATAAGTTTTTGGAAAATGTCCTTTTTCAAAATTAACTGTGTGACGGTACCTCCCATAAGGCTTTGTGGGAATATGACATAACTGGAATATGTTTTGTGCTGCCTGTGCCAGGTACATATCTATGTAAAGGTTATGATCTACTAGTTATGTTCACCCTAGTTGTATGCAGGCACCATTTGTGTGTTCAAAGTTATGAACATTGGCTGTGTAATTGCTTGATTCCTAAGGGGCCTCAGTTAGAACATTTGGTGACTTCTGGGGAAAGGAATGTGCAAATTAGGTGTTCAGTCAGGGGGCACTTAACAGACAAAAGAGCTTGGAAGATTCCAATCCACATCAGAAGTCTACCTGAGGACGTTCAAGGCAGCATGTGGGTAATGGCTGCTACCTGCAGTCCTGAGTCATGCATGGGCATGTGACCTGCCCATGTGATTTTCGAATCTCCATTCTGTGACAGGATTCTACAGAGGGAGAGGAGGGGGTCTCCACCCACAAGAGACAGTCTATTTAAACCTGTGGGAGACCCCTCCATTTTGTCTTCAGCTGGCTAAAGAAGGAGCCTCTCCACCCCCACAGGACACTTGAAGGAAACTGAAAACTACAGGGGGTGTGAGTGATTGCTGGACCCAGGCTAAAAGAAGATTAGCCTGTAAAAGGGAACATTTTGGAACTGGTGAGGATCTTATCTGTATTTAGTGCAATTAGACATAGATTTGCGTATTTTATTTTATTTTGCTTGGTAACTTCTTTTGTTCTGTCTGTTACTACTTGAAATCACTTAAATCCTACTATCTGTATTTAATAAAATCACTTTCTACTTATTAATTAACTCAGAGTATGTATTAATACCTGGGGGAGCAAACAGCTGTGCATATCTCTCTATCAGTGTTATAGAGGGCGAACAATTTATGAGTTTACTCTGTATAAAGCTTATACAGGGTAAAACGGATTTATCTGGGTTTAGACCCCATTGGGAATTGGGCATCTGAGTGTTAAAGGCAAGCAGACTTCTGTGAGCTGTTCTCAGGTAACCCTGCAGCTTTGGGATAGGTGGTTCAGACTCTGGTCTGTGTCTGGAGCAGATAGGTGTGTCTGGCTATCAGCAAGGCCATAGTGCTGGAACTACCTGTAGCTGGCAGGGGAGAATAGAAACAGAGGTAGCCTTTGCACATCAGCTGGCAGCTCCCAAGGGGGTTTCTGTGAACCAACCCGTCACAGTGGCGTAGTCGAACAGGATCTGTGCACAGCTGATTGCTTTGAGATACTGGTAGTGATTTTAAGTGAGTTTTAAGTGTGGTGGCTGGAGAACAGACAAAGTGGTTACTGGTTTGTTATTTTCTGTTTGCTTATTTCGGGAAAGGGAAGTAGGGACAGAAAAGGAAGCAAAATAAGTAAGAAGGAAGATCAGAAGACTGTGAGAGTCTCTGTTAACTAAGAATCCCCTGAGCTGAGTCTATCCCAGTTTCAGTGAACTGCAGAGGGGTGTGGCCCAGCAGAAGAAAGCAGGAAAATGCCTACTAGTGAGACAGCCACCAAGCTCGAATTGGCTAGGTTGGAAGCAACAGAGAGAGAGAATGAACATAAGAGACGGGTAGAGCTAAGACAATTAGAAATTGATGCTGTGGAGGCAGAAAAAGTGAGGGAAGAGGCTGCCCACAAGAGAGCTATGGAGATGGAGGCAGCAAGGGAAGAGGCTGCCCACAAGAGAGCTATGGAGATGGAAGAAGCTGCCCACAAGAGGGTTATGGAGGCCCAGAAACATGAACTGGCTGTTCTGGAGTTGAAGAGACAAAATCCTTCACCTGCTGGCTCCACTTCCCCAAAAATCCACAAATGGGAGCGACTGTGCCCACAGTATGATGAGTCCAGCGATATTGCCGAGTATTTCATCACCTTTGAGAGACTGTGCACCCTCCATGCCATCCCTGAAGATCAGAAACTGACCACATTAATAGCAAAATTGACTGGCAGAGCTCTGGACATATTCAATAAGATGCCTATTGATGATGCTTCAGACTATGGTAAATTTAAGGAACTGGTTTTGAAACAGTTTCAGGTTACACCTGAAACCTATAGGGTTAAATTCAGGAGTCTTAAGAGGGGATCTGGATTAAGTAATCTGGCTTATGCCAATGAAATGAGAGATTTGGTAGATAAGTGGGTGCGGGGGAAAGGTGTTACAAGCTTCGAAGGGATGTGTGATCTGGTTACTCAGGAACAATTCCTGAATATGTGCAGTGATGATGTGAAACAGTATGTGTGGGACAAAAAGGTAAATGCACTGGGTGAATTAGCTGGGTATGCAGACTCTTATGAGCAAGCACAAGCTGCAATCAAACATAAACCACAGGCAGAGGGGTATAAGGGTGGGGGAAAGCAGAATCACCGTTTTATCCCTGGGTCTGGGAAAAAAGAGGCTGGGCGGTCACCTCCCCATTCCCCTGGTACTCGTCCCAAATTTCCTGTGCAAGCAGAGGAGCCCAGGAGGTGCTATCATTGTAAGTCCACTGAGCACCTGAGGAATAAGTGTCCCTTGCTGAGTGAAAACAGGCAGCAAGTTACACAGGAAGCTGCAGCTTCTCAGAGCCAGGCTGTGGCCTCTTTCCACACAGGATTTGTAAAGCTTGCTTCCACACAACCAAGCAATAAGCATATGCATGCTGTCGAAATTAATGGAGAGGTGGTTATGGGATTAAGGGACACGGGTGCAGAGATTTCTGTGATCAGGAGGGACCTGATCCAGGAGAAGGATTTGTTGCCAGGTAAAATGGCAGAATTAGAGCTGGTTGGGGGTTACAAAGTCCTTGCACCTTTAGCTAAAGTTCACATGCAAACTCGGGATTTGCAGGCTGAACTGACAGTTGCAACGGTGGCACACAATTTTGCACCGTTTCTACTGGGAAATGATTTCTTTAATGTGGCAGAATCTGTCCCAGGGTTGGTTAGCAGGGAGAAGGAATCTTGTGCTAAAAGCCCCGGAGGGGAGGGTGAAGTCACATGGACTGCTGGGGGAATAGGAGAGTGTCTCTTAGATTCCTCTGCAGCAGTACAGGGAGCAGCTGCGGGGGCAGGGATGGTTGTAGCCAGTTCCTGTGGCCCCAGGGCTCAAGGGAAGTTCCAGAGGGAGGGGCTGGACGAAGCCAGCTCCTGTCCCGTAATCATCTCCCTGGGGGAGGGGGATGTACCACCTGGTAACAGGGGGGTCACCCCAGCTGCTGACTGCCAGGAAGTTGCAGGTCAACAGGGGGCAGGGCCCGCCCTGGGGTGCACAGAGACGTGTGTCCCGAAGGTGGAAGTTGGGGTCTTGGTAACTGCTGCGGTGGGAACAGACCCCAAAGACTCTGTAGCTGGGTGCCAGCCCAACCCGAGTGAAAGGGGGGGGATTTTGCTGGCCAGTGAAAGGTCTGTCATGGCTGGTAGCTGTGAGCCCACAGCTGGAGCAGGGTCACCTTCCCTTTTGGGGGACACAGGAGTGTCTGACCCAGAGGGGAGCCCAGAGAGGGAAGCCCAGATGGAAGGTGAGGGGGGGCCAGAGAGTCTGCCCACCTTTTGTAGGGAGGGACTTTCCCAAGAGGAGGGTGAAAAGCCTGCATTTAAAATGCCAGCTCCCTCTCTTGTAGATCAGGTTTTAAGGGAAACCTGGGGGTCAAGTCTCCCGGAGGGGGGGGCCCATCCAGCTGACCTGTTGGAAACAGAAAGTGAGGTGCCCAAAGGGGTACAGAGCACCCCATTGAAAAAGGCTGTTCTTACCCCACTTGTAAGAGATGAAACTCTCTCTCCTAGACAGGGGGGGGGAAATCTCTGCATGAGTGAAACTCTACCAGGGGGCGGGGACCAGCCCAGAGAAATTCCGGAGGGAGGGGCCGAGGGCAGGCAGGGTTGTAGTACACCCTTTCCTGGCCAAAGACCCAAACACATGCCTGAATTAGCAGCTTTCCCCACAGAGGCTGAAGATTCTGAATCAGAGTGTCTTCCAGAAGGCACAGAGAACTGGGAAAATGCAATAGATGCTAAACAGGTCAAATTGAGTGAACAAAACCTGTCCACCGTAGATTTGCTGTTAACCTTGTGTCTTTTGCTGATTCACCTCTGGGATAAAACAAAAGAATTCATACTAGTGGTAAACCCTCTAAAAACATGGAACATACCTGATTTATGGAGAAAACTGTTGTACATGCTAGGGATGGTAACAAGACAGCCCCACAAGCATGTTGCTTTGCAGCCTATACCTGTAAATAGACTGGAAGCTTGGCACAGCAGCAAAAGCATAACAGGCCCATGCTGCTGTGTAGAAGGGGAAACTGAGGCACACCGCCTCATGGCCTTGGTGGTTAAAGGTCAAGACACCTCCACTTTAACAGGTATTGCTGTCTGCATTCTGTTAATGCTACACCCCAACCTGTTTTCAGGCATCTGGGGATCAGGAACCTCAAAATGGGCTAAAACCCCTAGAACTGACATATGGTTTCAAGGTACTGAAAAGAAGTGTGATCAAAGACAAACAGGAATTTTACGGGTACTGCCTCCGCCATGGACAGTGTCCAAGTCTCTGGCAGTAAGTTCAGGGGGAGGGTGTGACGGTACCTCCCATAAGGCTTTGTGGGAATATGACATAACTGGAATATGTTTTGTGCTGCCTGTGCCAGGTACATATCTATGTAAAGGTTATGATCTACTAGTTATGTTCACCCTAGTTGTATGCAGGCACCATTTGTGTGTTCAAAGTTATGAACATGGGCTGTGTAATTGCTTGATTCCTAAGGGGCCTCAGTTAGAACATTTGGTGACTTCTGGGGAAAGGAATGTGCAAATTAGGTGTTCAGTCAGGGGGCACTTAACAGACAAAAGAGCTTGGAAGATTCCAATCCACATCAGAAGTCTACCTGAGGACGTTCAAGGCAGCATGTGGGTAATGGCTGCTACCTGCAGTCCTGAGTCATGCATGGGCATGTGACCTGCCCATGTGATTTTCGAATCTCCATTCTGTGACAGGATTCTACAGAGGGAGAGGAGGGGGTCTCCACCCACAAGAGACAGTCTATTTAAACCTGTGGGAGACCCCTCCATTTTGTCTTCAGCTGGCTAAAGAAGGAGCCTCTCCACCCCCACAGGACACTTGAAGGAAACTGAAAACTACAGGGGGTGTGAGTGATTGCTGGACCCAGGCTAAAAGAAGATTAGCCTGTAAAAGGGAACATTTTGGAACTGGTGAGGATCTTATCTGTATTTAGTGCAATTAGACATAGATTTGCGTATTTTATTTTATTTTGCTTGGTAACTTCTTTTGTTCTGTCTGTTACTACTTGAAATCACTTAAATCCTACTATCTGTATTTAATAAAATCACTTTCTACTTATTAATTAACTCAGAGTATGTATTAATACCTGGGGGAGCAAACAGCTGTGCATATCTCTCTATCAGTGTTATAGAGGGCGAACAATTTATGAGTTTACTCTGTATAAAGCTTATACAGGGTAAAACGGATTTATTTGGGTTTAGACCCCATTGGGAATTGGGCATCTGAGTGTTAAAGGCAAGCAGACTTCTGTGAGCTGTTCTCAGGTAACCCTGCAGCTTTGGGACAGGTGGTTCAGACTCTGGTCTGTGTCTGGAGCAGATAGGCGTGTCTGGCTATCAGCAAGGCCATTGTGCTGGAACTACCTGTAGCTGGCAGGGGAGAATAGAAACAGAGGTGGCTCTTTGCACATCAGCTGGCAGCTCCCAAGGGGGTTTCTGTGAACCAACCCGTCACAAACTGAATCTATATGGCTATCGATATGTTAGAGGAAGTAGGATCTTTTTCTGACTGAATTTTTGAACACTTCTGAACAGATTTTTAAAGGTATTTAGTCACCTAGTGAGATTTTCAAAAGCATCTAGGGCACCTAATACACACTGAAATCAATGACTTTTAGGTGCTTTTGAAAGTCCAGTAGACACCTAAAATACTTTAAAAACCTTCCCCTCTGTGTGATTCTTTATCCTTTGCTGCCATCTGGTGCTCATTTGATTTCATATAAAATTAGATCAACTTTTAAAGGTTTGAAGTCTCTGCTTTCTCTTTACTGTTTTAGTGCACTTCTTTTGTGAATAGAGCTAGTTGAAAATGTAGAGATGGAATAGTTTTTCCCCTGAAAAGTGCTAATTCAAAAAAAATCAAAACTTTTTTTGCGGGAACATATCAATTTTGTTCAAATTTTCTACAGGAAAGTAGGATCAAAATGGTTCAATTTCACTTTGTCACTTGGACTATTATAAAGAAACAATTTTCTAAGGTTGAAACAAAACAGTTTGTAACAGTTCATTGTGTGAAAAAAAAAATCAAGATTTTGCCTTTCAGGATGAAATGAAATTTCAAAATCTTGGCATTTCCTGTGGGATTTAAATTCAGACAGCTCAGCTTGTGAATTTTTAGTAGGGAGGTGCTGTCCTTTTTATCAATTTAAGTTTTCACAGTTGTGGGAAATTATGGGTGTCTCAGACAATAGGAGGGGACCAGAAAATAATTATTTAATGACAGTAGATGCTGAGATTAAAAAAGTTAAAGTTTCAATATAGATTTGTCAAGAACAAATCATTCCAAATCTATCTAATTTCCTTCTTGGACAGGGTTACTGGACCAGTGGATGAGAGAGAAGCCGTAGATGTGATAGATTTTATTTTTGTAAGGCTTCCTACACAGTCCCATGTAACATTCTGATAAGCAATCTAAGGAAATGTGGTCTAGATGAAATTACTATAAGCTAGGTGCCAAACTACTTGAAATACCTTACTCAAAGAGTAGCTATCAGTGATCCACTGTCAAACTAGGGGGATGTATCTAGTGGAGTCCCATGGAGGTCTGTCCTGGGTCTGGTAATATTCATTTTTTCATTAATGACTTGGATAATGGTGTTGGGAGTATGCTCATAAAATTTGCAGATGAAACCAGCCTGGGTGGAGTTGCAAGCACTTTGGAGGACTGGATAAGAATTCAAAATGACCTTGACAAATTGGACAATTGGTCTGAAATCAACAAGATGAAATTCAGTAATGGCAAGTGCAAAATACAACACTTAGAAAGGAAAATTCAAATGCACAACCACAAAATTGGGAAAACTAGCTAGGTGATGGTACTGCTGAAAAGAATCTTGGTTATAGTGGATCACAAATCGAATATGAGTCAGCAATGTGATGCATTTACAAAAAAAGGCTAATAGAATTCTGGGGTTTATTAACATGAGAGGCATATGTTAGACATGGGAGGTAATTGTTCTACTCCACTCAGCACTGGTGAGACCCCAGCTGGAGTACTGTGTCCAGTTCTGGGCACCACATTTCAGAAAAGATGTGGATAAATTGGATAGTTCAGAGGAAAGCAAAATATGAAAAAATAAAAGTTTTAGAAAACCTGTCTCATGAAGAAAGGTTTAAAAATCTGGCCATGTTTAGTCTTGAGAAAAGAAAGACTGGTCTGGTGCTCTATAGACAAGGCTTTCTTCCAGCAACTAGCAAAAGTTACTAGATCGCAGGCCCTGGTTCTCATGGGAGACTTTAATCACCCTGATATCTGCTGGGAGAGCAATACAGTGGTGCACAGACAATCCAGTAAGTTTTTGGAACGTGTAGGGGACAATTTCCTGGTGCAAGTGCTGGAGGAACCAACTAGGGGCAGAGCTCTTCTAGACCTGCTGCTCATAAACCGGGAAGAATTAGTAGGGGAAGCAAAAGTGGATGGGAACCTGGGAGGCAGTGACCATGAGATGGTAGAGTTCAGGATCCTGACACAAGGAAGAAAGGAGAGCAGCAGAATAGAGACCCTGGACTTCAGAAAAGCAGACTTAGACTCCCTCGGGGAACTGATGGGCAGGATCCCCTGGGAGAATAACATGAGGGGGAAAGGAGTCCAGGAAAGCTGTCTGTATTTTAAAGAAACCTTATTGAGGTTGCAGGAAAAAAACATCCCGATGTGTAGAAAGAATAGTAAATATGGCAGGCGACCAGCTTGGCTTAACAGTGAAATCTTTGCTAATCTTAAACGCAAAAAAGAAGCTTACAAGAAGTGGAAGATTGGACAAATGACCAGGGAGGAGTATAAAAATATTGCTCAGGCATGCAGGAGTGAAATCAGGAAGGCCAAATCACACTTGGAGTTGCAGCTAGCAAGAGATGTTAAGAGTAACAAGAAGGGTTTCTTCAGGTATGTTAGCAACAAGAAGAAAGTCAAGGAAAGTGTGGGCCCCTTACTGAATGAGGGAGGCAACCTAGTGACCGAGGATGTGGAAAAAGCTAATGTACTCAATGCTTTTTTTGCCTCTGTCTTCACGAACAAGGTCAGCTCCCAGACTGCTGCACTGGGCAGCACAGTATGGGGAGAAGGTGACCAGCCCTCTGTGGAGAAAGAAGTGGTTCGGGACTATTTAGAAAAACTGGACGAGCACAAGTCCATGGGGCCGGATGCGCTGCATCCGAGGGTGCTAAAGGAGTTGGCGGATGTGATTGCAGAGCCATTGGCCATTATCTTTGAAAACTCATGGCGATCGGGGGAGGTCCCGGATGACTGGAAAAAGGCTAATGTAGTGCCCATCTTTAAAAAAGGGAAGAAGGAGGATCCGGGGAACTACAGGCCAGTCAGCCTCACCTCAGTCCCTGGAAAAATCATGGAGCAGGTCCTCAAGGAATCAATTCTGAAGCACTTAGAGGAGAGGAAAGTGATCAGGAACAGTCAGCATGGATTCACCAAGGGCAAGTCATGCCTGACTAACCTAATTGCCTTCTATGAGGAGATAACTGGGTCTGTGGATGAGGGGAAAGCAGTGGATGTGTTATTCCTTGACTTTAGCAAAGCTTTTGATACGGTCTCCCACAGTATTCTTGCCGGCAAGTTAAAGAAGTATGGGCTGGATGAATGGACTATAAGGTGGATAGAAAGCTGGCTAGATCGTCGGGCTCAACGGGTAGTGATCAACGGCTCCATGTCTAGTTGGCAGCCGGTTTCAAGTGGAGTGCCCCAAGGGTCGGTCCTGGGGCCGGTTTTGTTCAATATCTTCATTAATGATCTGGAGGATGGCGTGGACTGCACTCTCAGCAAATTTGCAGATGACACTAAACTGGGAGGAGTGGTAGATACGCTGGAGGGTAGGGATAGGATACAGAGGGACCTAGACAAATTAGAGGATTGGGCCAAAAGAAACCTGATGAGGTTCAACAAGGACAAGTGCAGAGTCCTGCACTTAGGACGGAAGAATCCCATGCACTGTTACAGACTAGGGACCGAGTGGCTAGGCAGCAGTTCTGCAGAAAAGGACCTAGGGGTTACAGTGGACGAGAAGCTGGATATGAGTCAACAGTGTGCCCTTGTTGCCAAGAAGGCTAACGGCATTTTGGGTTGTATAAGTAGGGGCATTGCCAGCAGATCGAGGGACGTGATCATTCCCCTCTATTCGACATTGGTGAGGCCTCATCTGGAGTACTGTGTCCAGTTTTGGGCCCCCCAGTACAAGAAGGATGTGGAAAAATTGGAAAGAGTCCAGCGGAGGGCAACAAAAATGATTAGGGGGCTGGAGCACATGACTTATGAGGAGAGACTGAGGGAACTGGTATTGTTTAGTCTGCAGAAGAGAAGAATGAGGGGGGATTTGATAGCTGCTTTCAACTACCTGAAAGGAGGTTCCAAAGAGGATGGATCTAGACTGTTCTCAGTGGTACCTGATGACAGAACAAGGAGTAATGGTCTCAAGTTGCAGTGGGGGAGGTTTAGTTTGGATATTAGGAAAAACTTTTTCACTAGGAGGGTGGTGAAGCACTGGAATGGGTTACCTAGAGAGGTGGTGGAATCCCCTTCCTTAGAGGTTTTTGAGGTGAGGCTTGACAAAGCCCTGGCTGGTATGATTTAGTTGGGGATTGGTCCTGCTTTGAGCAGGGGGTTGGACTAGATGACATGCTGAGGTCCCTTACAACCCTGATATTCTATGATTCTATGTATCATTTTAGGTTTCCTGCATAATTGATATCCCCCCTCCCCCCATTTTGGGGCTTTGTCACACATTACATCCCTTATTCAGACTTGGAGAAATACAAGATATGCTATTGGATTATGCAATTAATGGATCTGCACCATATATCATTGCAAGTTGCATGTGTGTGAGTGTTTAAATTGCTCCATGACCTAGCAGGATTTCCTGACCAGGACTGTAAAAACATGTTTTGCACTTCACTGCTTTCAACAATACAGAACTCTTTGTAACAGTGTAATTATCACACCAATCAGCAATTCTTTCAAATGCATCTTTTTGAACCAGTTTATACTTTTGGCCTTCACAACATCCTCTGGCAATGGGTCCCACAGGTTCACTGTGCATTGTGTGATGATATAGTCCTTGTGCTTATTTTGAACCTGCTGCCTATTAAATTCATTGGCTGACCCCTGGTTCTTCTGGAATGTGAAGGGGTAAATAACATTTCCTTATTCACTTTCTCCACACCAGTCATGATTTTATAGACTTCTATCATATGCCCCCTTAGTCGTATCTTTCCTAAACTGAACAATCCTAGTCTTTTTAGTCTCTCCTCATATGGAATGTGTTCCATACCCTAATAATTTTTGTTGCCCTTCTCTGTACTTTTCCCAGTTCTAATATATATTTTCTGAGATAGGGTGACCAGAACTGCATGCACTATTCAAGGTTTGGCCATACCATGCATTTATATAGTAGAATTATGATATTTTCTGTCTTATTTCTATCCCTTTCTTAATGGTCCCAACATTGTGTTAATTTTTTTGACTGCCACTGCACATTGAGTGGATGTTCTCAGAGAACTATCAACAATGATTCCAAGATCTCTTTCTTGAGTGGTAAGAGCTAATTTAGACCCTATCATTTTGAATGTATAGTTGGGATTATGTTTTTTAATGTGCATTACTTTGCACTTACCAACACTGAATTTCATCTGTCATTTTGTTGCCCAGCCATCCAGTTTTGTGAGATCCCTTTGAAACTCTTCTCAGTTGGCTTTGGGCTTACCTATCTTGAATAATTTTGTATCATCTGCAAACTTGGCCACCTCACTGTTTACCCCTTTTTTCCAGATCATTCATGAATATGTTGAAAAGCAATGAACCCAGTGCAGATCCTTGGAAGACTCTACAATTTACCTCTCTTCATTATGAAAAATGACCATTTATTCATAAGAATATAAGAACATAAGAACAGCCATACTGGGTCAGACAAAAGGTCCATCTAGCCCAGTATACTGTCTTCCGACAGTAGTGAATGCCAGGTACCCCAGAGGGAATAAATAGAACAGGTTATCATCAAGTGATTCATCCCCTGTGCCCATTCCCAGCTTCTGGGAAACAGAGACTAGGGACACCATCTCTGCCCATCCAGGCTAATAGTCACTGATGGACCTATCCTCCATGAACTTATGTAGTTCTTTTTTGAACCTTTTCCAATTCCAATATATCTTTTTTGAGATGGGGCAACCAGACCTGCACACATTATTCAAGATGTGGGCGTACCATGGATTTATATAGAGGCAATATGATATATTTTGTCTTATTACCTTTCCCTTTCCTAATGATTCCCAGCATTCTGTTAGCTTTTTTGATTGCCTCTGCACATTGATTGGATATTTTCAGAGAACTTATCCAAGACTCCAATATCTCTTTCTTAAGTGGTAACAGCTAATTTAAATATAATTAATTTGTATGTATAGTAGGGATTTTTTTTTTCCAATGTGCATTACTTTGCATTTATCAATATCGAATTTCATCTGCCATTTTGTTGCCCAGTCACTAAGTTTTGTGAGGTCCCTTTGTAACTCTTCTCAGTCTGCTTTGGACTTAACTATCTTGAGTAGTTTTGTATCATCTGCAAATTTTTCCACCCCACTGTTTACCCCTTTTTCCAGATCATTTACGAATATGTTGAACACCACTATTTACCTCTCTCCATTCTGAAAACTGACCATTTATTCTTATCTTTTGTTTCCTATCTTTTAACCGGTTACCAACTGATGAGAGAACCTTCCTTCTTATCCCGTGACAGCTTACTTTGTTTAAGAGCCTTTAGTGGGGGACCTTGTCAAAGGCTTTCTGAAAATTTAAGTACACTATATCCACTGTATCACCTTGGTCCACATACTTGTTGACCACCTCAAAGAATTCTACTAGTGTGGTGAGGCATGATTTCCCTTTACAAAAACCATGTTGACTTTTCCCTAACAAATAGTGTTCAACCTATGTGTCTGACAATTTTGTTCTTTACTATAGTTTCAACCAGTTTGCCCTGTACTGAAGTCAGGCTTACCAGCCTGTAATTGCTGGGATCACCTCTGGAGACGTTTTTAAAAATTGGTCTCATATTAGCTATCCTCCAGTCATGTGGTACAGAAGCTTATTTAAATGATAGGTTATAGATGACAGTTCGTAGTTCTCAATTTCACATTGGAGTTCCCTTAGAACTCTTTGGTGAATACCATCTGGTCCTGGGGACTTATTACTCTTTATCAATTTGTTCCAAAACCTCCTCTAATGACACCTCTATTTGGGACAGTTTCTCAGATATGTCACCTAAAAAGAATGGCTCAGGTTTGGGAATCTGCCTCACATCCTCTGCCGTGAAGACCGATGCAAAGAATGAATTTAGTTTCTCTGCAATGGCCTTATCATCCTTCAGTGCTCCTTTATAATCTCAAATGTCCAGTGGGCCCACTGGTTATTTAGCAGGCTCCCTGCTTCTGATGTACTTAAAAAAAATGCTATTACTTTTTGAGTCTTTGGCTAGTTCCTCAAATTCTTTTTGGGCCTTCCTAATTATATTTTTACACTTCATTTGCCAGAGTTTATGCTGCTTTCTATTTTCCTCACTGGGATTTAACTTCCACTTTTTAAAGGATGCATTTTTGCCTCTCACTGATTCTTTTACTTTGTTGCTTAGCTACAGATAATTCTGTTCTTTTCTCCCATTCCAGTCATCATACCACACGTAATTCAGGAAGCCTCTAATAATGATTCCTCAATGTTTAGTTCTCCTGTGAAAAGTGACTTTCTGCAAGTGACGCTGTGGAGTTCCAATCTTATTGTCTCTTAGCTACTTCAGAGAAAACTTGCATACATAAAAATAAAAAGAGGCTGTTGATTTTCACAAAAACTCTTTCCCCTCCCCATTACCATCCCTAAAATCTCATCTCGGGATTTCATAGACTTAATGACCAAACGAACAAAAATGTGCATGCTTCCTGCATAAATGGCCTGAAGTTGGTGCTTACCTACAGACCACTGAAAATGACCTGACTACATTTCTTATGGGCAAACAGAGGATGGTCCCAACCAATAATATATTTATATTTATACACACACACACACCCCTGGTGCTTTAAAAGGGCTAATTAAATAAAGCTGAGGAAAAATCTGAGCAAAATTTATTGGGATGAAAAATTCAGACAGAAAAAATGTTATTTAGAACTAGGAGTTGTTTAAAAAAAGGTTTACTAGATGGCCCAAAAGCCACCATTCCACATTTTTGAGAAAAGAAAATGTTGGTTAAGAGCCCATCCTGGTGAAGGTGAGAAGTTAAAGTAGCAGTTAAAATAGAAACAAAAGTATAATGAATGGAAAAAAGGGGAAGTAGATAGTGATGAATACATATTAAAAGCTATGAAGTGTAAAACATTGCTAATGGAAGCTAAAGACATCAGGGAAAAATCCATCAATGGCAGGCCTAAGGAAAATAAGAAGGACATTTTCAAGACGATCTGGAAAAAAGAAATCATAACAATGGTACAGGCCTGTTACTAAATGGAGAGGCTAAAACTGCTGCTGATGTAAATAAAGAAAAAAAATTCAATAGATCTCTATGTTGTCTGTTTGAAAAAGAGCCAGGATTGACCATTATGTACTGAAAAAAACATTGAGTGAAATGTTTTGACCAACCCTACTGAGTTTTCTTACCAGTGTTCAGGAATTCATTGTGTTGGGTGCTGTACAAACATACAGACACTATCCTAAACAACTGGAAACCTAAGAGAGTGGCAGCAGATGCTGTTGAATAGGTTGAGGAGGTGAACAAGGAAGATGGTGGTGATGGTATTCTGAGCCAAACATTAAATAAGACAAACTGTATTTTTTTCCACTCTTTTCCTCAGGGCTGTTTTCACTTCCTTGTTTTTCAGGCTGTAGATGATGGGGTTTAACATGGGTGTCAAGATGCTGTACTGGATAGAGAACAGCTCATCTAAAACAAGTGAAGTGACTGAGCTGGGTTTCATGTACTGGAAAATAGCTGTCATGTACAATAAACCCACCACGATAAGGTGGGAGCTGCAGGTGGAGAAGGCTTTACGACGGCCCTCCACAGAGCGTATCCTCAGGATGGTGGAGATGATGAACATGTAGGAGACCAGGGTGAGGAGGAAGGAGCTGAAACCAAATATCACAGCAGAAGAAAGAAGAGCTATTTTATTGGTGAAAGTCCCAGTACAAGACAGTTGTAATAGCGGAGGGAGCTCACAGCTGAAATGGCTGATTTCATTGGGCCCACAAAAGTGTAACTTTAACACAAGGACAGTGTTGACCAGTGAATACAAGAGCCCCATTGTCCATGAACAACCCACCAACTGGCTGCAGACTCGTTTGTTCATGGTCACTGCATAATGCAATGGGTGACATATGGCAGCGTATCGGTCATAAGCCATTGCTGAGAGTATGAAAATTTCAGTAACAGCTAAGAGCAGGATGAAGAACATCTGGGCAAGGCAACCATTGACATAAATGGTTTTGTGCTTTGCTAGGAAATTCACCAACATCTTAGGGACAACCACTGAGGAATAGCAGATATCGACAAAGGACAAATGAGACAGGAAGAAGTACATGGGAGTGTGGAGGTGAGGATCTACCCTTATTACCAGCATAATCGCTATGTTCCCCACTAGGGTGATTAGGTAAATTACTAAAAACACCAAGAAGAGGAAAATTTGGAGGTGTGGGTCATGAGAAAATCCCATGAGAATAAACTCAGTCACATTGGTTTGGATTTCCATTCACATATAGTGACCTGTAAAAAGAGAAAAATAAATGAAATTATCCAATATAATAACAGTATTTGAAAATTCCATGAGAGAAAGAGAAAATCCAAGTGAGATTTAGATGTCTAAATTCTAATTCCACACTCCAAGTGAAATGTAAATAGGGTTTGTCCTATTACATTAGGGTTTACATTAGTATTTTCTTTAATTACAAAGGCATCAACACCTTCTCCGAGGTATTTCTCATACTGTGACCCATAAAACCAAGATTCTCTTGTGGACACCTCCTGCACAACCCATTTTCTAAACCAGATCTTATATCATCCATTCCATAACTAACTGTATTGAAGCTGATAAAATTAAGGAAATATTAAAAGACAATTTGCAAATAACCTTCTGATCAGTGTGGTTGTATTTGGTCAGATAACTTCATAAGAATAGCATAACAAATGTCTGTCTGTTGTCTGTCAATGATTTCCATAGATAGGTGCGATTCACCCATGTGTTACTCCATCTTTATGCCAGCATAAGTTCAATGACTTCAGTAGTATTATCCCAGTAAAAAAAATGGATCACATCAGTGGTGAATTATGACTCATTTGTGACAGGTTTGCAAATCAAAGATGTTTTTCACTAGTTTCCAGCTCTGATGTTAAATATGGGATGTGGAAATCAGGATGTGTTCTCTCCGTCTAGTATAATGTTACAGTCCAAGATTTGCCAAAGTGGGTGGTGCATTTGATTTTCTCATTTTTTGGATGGTTGACTTGGGAACCCTTAAAGGAGGTTTATTTTCTGTAATTGCTGAGCACTCTCTGTGTAAAACCAGACCTCATTAAGGTGTCTTCAACCTGAGGCACCCAAATCTGCCCATCAGCAATATAGGTTCAGCAGGCCAAATTCTGACACCTATTTGACCCCATTGTTTGCACTCCTGCCCTCAGTCAAATCTGTACAAAACCACTGATTTTATGAAGAGTTTAAAACGATTTACTAGGCAAGTTGGTTGATGATGCACAAGAAAGAACAGAATCTGCCTCAAACTCCCCTAGTTTTATTGGCTCTCGATCCCATTTTTGGCTGTAACCTCAACAGATGTTACTCTGGATTCTACTGAAGGAGGGGATTGAAACAATAGTGTCATTCTTACAACACATCTCAAAATAGAACAGCACTTCAAAGCCCAGCTCATGGAACTGGAGCTGCATGCATGGACCCCATGCTGAGCCCCAGTGAAGAAAGTGGGGTTCTGCACAGGTGCCGTTCCCACACCTGATTCAGGATGTGGGCCAAAATATTTTCTTCTGTGACCAGTGCCCCTCCTCTATTTCTGTTTAACTGATTGCTCACGAAAGCCTCAACACACACACAAACATTATGAGCAAAAATGTCTTCTTCCTGTTACAACCATTGTCTCCCCCATGATTCCCAACTGATGATTCTGTCTTTCATCTTGAAACAATGGACAGTAAGCTGTTCAGAACAGTACTATTGCCTTTTGAATAGTCTTTAAGTCACTACGGATGACACTGCACAAATAGAGCATTAATACCTAGTTCGTATAAGAACATAAGAACAGCCATATTGGGTCAGACCAAAGGTCCATCTAGCCCAGTATCCTGTCTTCCAACAGTGGCTAATGCCTGGTGCCCCAGAGAGAATGAACAGAACCAATAATCATCACGGGATTCATCCCGTCGCCCATTCCCAACTTCTGGCAAACAGGCTTGGGACACCATCCCTGCCCATTCTGGCTAATAGTGGATCTATCCTCCATGAATTTATCTAGTTCTTTTTTTAACCCTGTTATAGTCTTGGCCTTCACAACATCCGCTGGCAAAGAGTTCCACAGGTTGACTTATATAGCATTTGTCATCAATAGATCTCAAAGCACTTTGAAAAGGATGTCAGTATCCTCACCCCCATTTTACAAATGAGGAAGCTAGGACACAGAGAGATGTAGGGCTGGATTTTTGAAGTCATTTAGGCACCTAAATGCTTTTAAAATCTTTCCCAAAGCCACCCAGCAGTACCAGGACTAAAACATACGTTTCCTGCAGCCCCATGCAGTTTTCTATCCATTATGCTACATTGTCAGCAATTTTAAAATGTTGGCTAAAACATTTCAACTCAGGTGGCTACACTTAGGCACTGGAAGCCATAGGTAGGTATCACAGTAATTGGCCTGAACTTCAGAGATGCTAAGCTCTCCCAGATTCAAACAGATGTCAATAGGAACTCATGACGCTGCTCATCTCTGACAAGCAGGCTATTCATTTAGAGTGACGGTGTATTGATTTCATGGGGGGGAAAATTTTTTGATTCAAAATTTTCCTTTTGTTCAATAGAAATCCAACAGTCCTCAAAATAAATAAATAAATAAATAGTTTCAAAAACCCTAAAATGATATTTTTTTCCAGCTTTTAAAATACAAAATTAAAAAAACATTAAAATGTTGCTTTTTTTGTTAAACTATTTAGTTTTCAGATTTCTAAAACCAAACATTTTTCAGGGGGTGGGTTTTTTTCATTACAAATAATAAAAATAAATAAAGCAGAAAACAAAACAAACAAATCTTTAGAAAAAATATTTTGCAAAATTTCCTATGAAAAACAAGTGACATTTTTTGGCCAGGTCTAACGATTATCACTCATGCTGATGGTGGCAATTTGGTAACTCTATCTTGCTTTTCAGTTGTCCTAGAATACAGATTTTCTAGGAGCAAGATCTATATGGTGCTATTGACATCAACAGCAGAACTCCCATTGTCTGAAACAGAACAAGGATCTGCCATGGTTCAGACAAACCAGCCTCATTCTAGCTTCTTCTCTACAAACTTCTACACTGCCTTGCATCTTGTGATCCGTGCCTATATAAAATGTATGTAAGACACAACCACATTGGAACATGAACATTTCCCACCCACTTTGTACTGAGTTATGCCCAAGTATATATTCTGACACATGACATGTGATTCAAGACAAGGAAGAACCAATTATTCAGATCCTCAGTTCAAGGGAACAGCACAGATACACACCATCAGAGGAACCCATCCAATTTATTTACCAAATTACTTGGTTCTGAAAATGTCTACTCACCAAAAGAGTCGATCTTCTCTTTGTGATTTCTCTTCACTTTTGCTAGACTTGGTATCACAGTTCCATACTGCAAAACATGGAGGTTAGTCGAAACAAAGTGTGATAAAATCAACCAGTCTTTTGTGTTTTGATTACCTTGTGTAATATCTCACTTTCACTTCCTCCCTCTCTCTCTTTCTCCCTGTCTCACCAATACAGTAAGTAAAAACATCAGGTTTTCCTTACCCTGAAAAGTCAGTTACTACATGGGAGTGGATCTAATTTATATAAAATCATAATATATAGCTTACATCACTGCCCCTCCTCTGTTGCAAAGAAATACCTTTTATTCTCTGACACTAAGACCAAGAGTTAATTATTTCTGAGGAGTCTAAATATGTTCTGGTTACCTCTGGGACATGTATCACCTGTTTAACACACTAACAGTGTGCTGGATCAGGAATGAATGAATAATTTACAATGCAAATGGCAGATTTAGAAAGATCTATAGGCTTTGACCTATTTTGTTTATTGATTCATCTATAGATGCTCAGATAATGTAAATCACTGCAGCTCCAGTGAAGTCAATGACACTGCACTGGTTATACCAGATGAATAACTGACCAGTTATTTCAATTGAACAGTATATATTATGACAGTGAATCTGTTCTGGGGAGTGGACAGTGATTGTTAGATTTGGCTTATTTCTGTCTAGCATAGACACTATCTGCCCCCTCCCTCTCAGCATAGAATCAGAGCTCCTCACTCTTATTAATATAGTATCAGAGGGGTAGCCGTGTTAGTCTGGATCTGTAAAAGCAGCGAAGAATCCTGTGGCACCTTATAGACTAACAGACGTTTTGCAGCATGAGCTTTCGTGGGTGAATACCCACTTCTTCGGATGCCATCCGAAGAAGTGGGTATTCACCCACGAAAGCTCATGCTGCAAAATGTCTGTTAGTCTATAAGGTGCCATAGGATTCTTTGCTGCTTATTAATATAGTTATCCTCAGCACACCCCTGCGAGGTAGGGCAGTGCTATCATCCTAATTTACAGATGGAGGACTGAGGAACACAGAGACTAAATGACTTGCTTCAGGTCACATAGGAAGACTGTGGCAGAGCAGGGATTTGAGCTCAAGTCTCCTAAGTCATAAACCTGAACCTGAACCTGTGGATCACCCTTCTGTGGGGTCTTGCCCTGGTACATTCCAGTTGCTACCGTGAATAATGTTCTTGTTACCTTGTAAAGAAAATCATCTAGATCCAGATTGAGTTAAACCAACTCGTAGATGTGGGGGACTGATCATTACATAATGTCCCATTGCAGGTGCTCTTACACCTTCCTCAGCTGCTGGCCACTGCTGGAGACAGGACAGTGAATTGCAGAGTGCACCCAGCATGGCACTAACTTCCTTGCTGTCCACTGTTTGGGAGCCAGCCTGTGTCACTCACTGATGGGTGGGAAGTGTGGAGAGAATTTCTTTTCAGATTTGAGTCCAGGCTGTTCCTGGCTGGTTGAGGCCAGAAGGAAAGTGATTGTGTGAAAGTCGGTAGAGTTTGGCTAAGACTCCATTAAGGGGGTATCTGGTGTGTGCCCAGAATGTGGGCCTTGGCTCTCTAAGAACAACTTGCCCCACAGTAGCAAGACTCTGGGGAAGACTATTTGCACAAACTAAGCTCCAGCTAAGTTCTGTGTTAAGAGCTTAAGAAGGACAGAGCTGGTGAAGAGGGCCATGTATGGGTGAATTACACCTTTTAAGGGGGAGTCAGCTTATGAGACTAAGGCCAGATTCTGCCAGACTACCTCACATGGAGTAACACCTGAGCCCACATCCACAAAGGGACTTAGGTCTCTAAAGCCAAGATTTAGGCACTGCTGTGATCCACAAAACCCTGCTAAATTGTCACATAATCCTGTAGGCGCCTAAATTCACTCAGCACCTAATTGTTTGCTATTCAGGTTACCTAGGTGCCTGTGTTTTTGCCTCCGGACATGTGCCCTGCTGCCTCAGGCAGGCACCCTGGTGCCCTTTTTATACCTATGCTGCGGGTGGTCCTCCAGCCAGCTGAAGATAGTGATTGCCCTGCCTGTTTCAACTGTGGGTCCAATGCAGTAGCTGTGCTCAGAGCCTGCCTGACTCCATGCAGAATACCCCCTAGGAGAGCAGGCAGACATCTCTCCTCTGACATTTAGCCCAGTAGCTAGAGTACTCACCCAGGATATGGGGGATCCTGGTTCAATATACTGTTGCCTTGGGGACAGTAGGCCAGGTTTTTCTGTGAGTGTTCAGTGGATAAGGCTCTGGACACTACAGGGAAATGCTTCAGAGGGGCTCAGGGGCTAGGTACACCTACTGCTAACTTTTAAAGCAAAGTGAGGCCTACCATTGCCAAGAAAAGAGAATGTTTGGGTGGCTGACTGGTGATGGTGGCAGGGAAATGATACCCAGAGAAGCAGAGACAAGTCTCCCTCTGGCTAGAGGTGTGGTGTGTGTGTGTGTTGGGGAGTAACATAGTGACTCACAGTCCTGTGTATTCCAAGAATCATCACATGTGTGTGTGTGTGTGTGGGGGGGGGATCGGGAACCCTGGTATGAGGGAAGGAGGAAATGGGGCCACAGAGAGCCCCTGAAATGGGAGGAAGAATGTGTAACCATGTTATTCGGAGAGGGGGAAGAAAGAGGGAATACAGTGCTCTTGGCCTGAGGCATAAGAGGGTAATGGGGATGGACATAGATCCTCCGGCATGGGAGGACAATAAGAGACAATGGTATGGGGACAGGGGAGAATGAGGGGCTTATGGGGAGAAAGAAGGTCACACAGGATCTCTGGCTTGGGGGTAAAAATTGGGGATCCTGGATTGTGGGGAGGAGGAACAAACAGAATTGTTGACAAAAGTCCGTGGTTGTTGCAGGCAATCCTTGAAATAGAGGGGGATGGGAGGGTGACACACAGGGAGCTCGTGAGAGTGCAGGTAAATTGCAGAGGAGGGCTACTAGTGTGATCCAAGGAATGGAAAACCTACTTTATGAGAAAACACTCAAAGAGTTTGGTTTGTTTAGCCGAACCAAACGAAGGCTGAGGGGAGATATGATTGCTCTGTATAAATACATCAGAGTGATAAATATCAGGGAGGGAGAGGAGTTATTTAAATTAAGCACCAATGTGAACACAAGAACAAATGGATATAAACAGGCCATCAACAAGCTTAGGCTTGAAATTAGACAAAGGTTTCTAACCATCAGAGGAGTGAAGTTCTGGGAGAGCCTTCCACGGGGAGCCATCAGGGCAAAAAAACAACTTGTTTCAAGAATGAGCTTGATAAGTTTATGGAGGGGATGGTAAGATAGGACTGTCTTTAATCATTCTTGTGGATCTTCTCTGTAACCTCTCGAGTTTATCAAACATCCTTCTTGAATTGTGGACACCAGAACTGACTGGACATAAGAACATAAAAACTGCCATAAGGGATCAGACCAATGGTCCATGTACAGACTGACAGATGGAGAAATGCCATGGAGTTAACTGCAAGGCCTTGCTTCAATCATTCTGCCATGAACATTCTCCAAGACTTGATTCAAATTTACTTTTTGGTAGAAAATATCTGCTAGTGAGAGACCTAGTTCAGTTATTTCTCTTGTTCTTATTGGCTAGCATTTTCAAACAAATCTAAGACAACTCTGGGCCCAAAATCCTAACACCTAATACCTTTGTAAATTCCAACCATTAGCCTTATCATAATTCATGCACGGTTGCCATTATATTTGTTGTTATTATTGGGATTGTTGATTTGGTTTTTCAAATGAGGCTAGGGGAATTAAATGCTCAACTTCAATTGAATTTCACTGGGATCTGGGCACCTAGTGCCAGATTTTTAAAGGTGCTTTGATGCCTACATGGGAGCTAGGAATCTAGATACTTTTGAAAACCTACTATGAAATATTAGCTCCTAGTCCTTTATGGTCCTTTGAAAAGCCCAGTCAGCATCATTCTCTTTTAATATTTGTAGGCCTGATAGCATACAGAGTCCCAATCAGATTTGGGGTCAGTTTGTTCTAGGTGTTGAACATCTATGAAGATAGACGTGGCCATGGCAATTGAACATAAACAGATCTGAAGTAAATTTATCACAAATATCTTGTTGGAATTTGGTTTTTTTAGTTCAAACTGCAAAATTAACGAAACTTCTCATACTCTAGCTGTTCCATCACCCATTCTTCCCCTACAAGCTTTACATAAAACTGGAGGCAACGATCTATTCTGATTAGAGCAGAAAACAATCTACTTGTTCGCTTTTACGTAATTTCTCTCCATTAAACTAATAGGATGGAAAGATGAGGTTCGGAGACCATGTCCCAAAAGAAACATACTCCAAAGAATTGGTTGGGAGCATTTCATCTCAGATAGATCTGCCCCCTTGTTCAGATGTGAGATATATATACAAATTAGATCCCTTTCCACTAAAATGCCTTAATGTCTTTTCAGGGAAAAGAGTTTCTCATTTAGATAGATAGATAGATAGATAGATAGATAGATAGATAGATAGATAGATAGATAGATAGATAGATAGATAGATAGATAGAAAGTAACACAGAGGAGAAAGAATGTATATATTGTGATAGAATTAGTTTCTTCATCTCTCATTCAACATCTCAGAATACTGAAGGACAAGCATTAACATTTCACTTCCTGTTGTCAACAGGTGAGTTTCTTTTATTTTTTGGATCTATTTATTGTTTTACATTCCTTTTGCCTGGCAGTGAGCATAATCTTGAGAGGTTTTGAATCCATAATTGTTCCACTCATGACCTGGCAGATCATCAGTGCAGTCATTAAGAACAAAGAAGCCCATCTGTGTTAATAAAGTGTATTCAACAGAAGGTTAAAAGTTTAGCCAAGTTTAGCCACCTTGTAAAGGACAATATCAGTATCTATCTATCTATCTATCTATCTATTTCTTTCTTGCTCACCTCCTCAGCCAGGATGAGATTTCACAAAGTGCTCAAAGGCCAGATTTTTAAAGGTATGTAGGTTCCTAGTGGAATTTTAAAAAGTTACCTAGGCACCTAAAGTTTTAGGTACCTAGGTGCTTTAGAAAATCTCACTTGGCATCTATATACCTTTAAAAATCTGTCCCTAGTTATTTAGGAGTACAAGTCCCATCAAAATTTCAAAATTCCACCCCCGATGAATTAGTGATCTAATCTGCAGCCACTCATCCATACTCATATATCCCAGGTTCTTTTAAAACTTCATTTAAAGGTACAATGGTTTATTTCCATTCACCTGATCCCCAGCATAGCTCCTTCACATATCCCATCACTGTCACCTTTCTTGCGGGACTCTGCCTTTATATATCATGAGGTATTATTCTAAAGCTTGCTTGCCTGAGGTCTTGTGAATCAGGCATTAGACTGTGAGCCAGAAGACCTGATTTTTATTCCCTGCTCTGTGCTTTGTGGTTGTGATTTACCCTTAAACTCTGCCTCTCCCTTTGTCATCAGTATAGATTGTAAGGAATTCAGGGCATGGATTGTCTCTCACTCAGTGTATGTATAGTGCTTAACACCACAGAACCCTGAGCTCATTTGTGGCCATTAGATGTTAGGGAAATAATAATGGCAAATGTCACTTGCTCCTTCATTTCCAGGCAGAATGGTGGAGCAATATTGGCCCAGGTACTTGAAGCTATAGCTGGCAACAGAATTATGGGGGGTTCCAGTTGTATCAGTGGATAAAGAGAGTGAAATTCACATTCTGATGTGTCCAAGAGCATCAACAAAGTCTTTGATTCAAGTTCTAAAACATAAAATAAAAGTCTCCATGTTCTTCAATTTGTACATTTTCATGTTTGAAAATAAATACCATTAGGTATATAGACTCTACCTGATAAACCAGGCACATTCCCCATAATAATAATAAGAACAACAATAAGAAGAAAAACAACGAGGAGTCCGGTGGCACCTTAAAGACTAACAGATTTATTTGGGCATAAGCTTTCCTGGGTAAAAATCCCACTTCTTCAGATGCATGGAGTGAAAATTACAGATGCAGGCATTATTATACTGACATATGAAGAGAAGGGAGTTACCTAACAAGTGGAGAACCAGTGTTGACAGGGCCAGTTCAATCAGGGTGAATGTAGTCCACTCCCAATAATTGATGAGGAGGTGTCAATGCCAGGAGAGGGAAAGTTGCTTTTGTAGTGAGCCAGCCACTCCCAGTCCCTATTCAAGCCCAAATTAAGGGTGTTACATTTGCAAATGAATTTTACTTCTGTAGTTTCTCTTTGAAGTCTGTTTTTGACTTTTTTTGTTCAAGTATGGCTACTTGTAAATCTGTCATAGAATGTCCATGGAGATTGAAGTGTTCTCCTGCTGGCTTTTGTATGTTACTATTCCTGATGTCCGATTTGTGTCCATTTATTCTTTTTCGTAGAGACTGTCCGGTTTGGCCAATGTACATGGCAAAGGGGCATTGCTGGCACATGATGGTATATATCACATTAGTAGATGTGCAGGTGAATGAGTCCCTGATGGTGTGGTTGATGTGGTTGGGTCCGCTGATTGTGTTGCTAGAGTAGATATGGGGACAAAGTAGGAAATTAAGTTTGTTACAGGGATTGGTTCCTGGGTTAGTGTTTCTGTGGTGTGGTGTGTAGTTGCTGGTGAGTATCTGCTTCAGGTTGGGGGGCTGTCTGTAAGTGAGGACTGGTCTGCCTCCCAAGGTCTGTGAGAGTGAGGGATCATTTTCCAGGATAGGTTGTAAATCATTGATGATGTGCTGGAGAGGTTTTAGCTGGGAGCTGTATGTGATGTCCAGTGGTGTTGTGTTATTTTCCTTGTTAGGCCTGTCCTGTAGTAGGTGACTTCAGGGTACCCGTCTCTCTCTGTCAACCTGTTTCCTCACTTCCCCAGGTGGGTATTGTAGTTTTAAGAATGCTTGATAAAGATCTTGTAGGTGTTTGTCTCTGTCTGAGGGATTGGAGCAAATTCGTTTGTATCTTAGGGTTTGGCTGTAGACAATGGATTGTGTGATGTGTCCTGAATGGAAGCTGGAGGCATGTAGGTAAGAATAGCAGTCAGTAGGTTTCTGGTATAGGGTGGTGTTTATGTGACCATCACTTATTTGCACTGTAGTGTCCAAGAAGTGGATCTCTTGTGTGGACTGGTCCAGGCTGATGTTGATTATTGGGTGGAAATTGTTGAAATCCAGGTGGAATTCTTCAAGGGCCTCCTTCCTGTGGGTCTATATGATGTAGCGCAAGTAGAGGAGGGGCGCTAGGGGACGAGAGCTGAGGAAGCGTTGTTCTATGTCAGCCATAAAAATGTTGGCATACTGTGGGGCCATACGGGTACCCATAGCAGTGCCGCTGACTTGAAGGTATAAGTTGTCCCTAAATCTGAAATGGTTGTGGGTGAGGACAAAGTCACAAAGCTCAGCCACTAGGTGTGCCTTGGCCTCATCAGGGATACTATTCTTGGCAGCTTGTAGTCCATCCTCATGTGAAATATTGGTGTAAAGAGCTTCTACATCCATGGTGGCCAGGATGGTGTTTTCAGGAAGATCACAATGCATTGTAGTTTCCTCAGGAAGTCGGTGGTGTCTCGAAGATTGGTAGGAGTGCTGGTAGCGTAGGGTCTGAGGCGAGAGTCCAAATAGCCAGATAATCCTGCCGTAAGAGTGCCAATGCCTGAGATGATGGGATGTCCAGGGTTTCCAGGTTTATGGACCTTGGGTAGCAGAATACCCCTGGTCGGGACTCTAGGGGTGTGTCCATATAGATTTGTTACTGTGTGGTAGGGAGTTTCTTGAGCAGATGGCGTAGGGTTTTTTTGGTACTCCTCAGTGAGATCGGAGGATAGTGGCCCGTAGAATGTGGTGTTGGAGAGTTGACTGGCAGCCTCCTGTTCATAATCCCACCAGTTCATTATGACTACAGCATCTCCTTTGTCAGCTCCTTTGATTATAATGCCAGAGTTGTTTTTGAGGCTGTGGATGGCATTGATTTCTGTACAGCTGAGGTTATGAGGCAAATGATGCTGTTTGTTCACAATTTCAGCCTGTGCACGTCTGTGGAAGCACTCTATGTAGAAGTCCAGTCTGTCATTTCGACCATCAGGAGGAGTCCATGCAGAATTCTTCTTCTTGTAGTGTTGGTAGGAGGGTTCCTGTGGGTCAGTGCACTGTTCAGTGGTGTGTTGAAAATATTCCTTGAGTCAGAGACAATGAAAATAGGCTTCCAGATCACCACAGAACTGTATCATGTTCGTGGGGGTGTTGGGGCAAAAAGAGAGTCCCCGAGATAGGACAGACTCTTCCGCTGGGCTAAGTGTGTGGTTATTATTACAATATTAACAATATTGTTGGGTGAGTTAAGAGTACCACTATTGTAGCCCCTATGGCATGTAGGAGTTTAGATAGTTTACTGTGCTTTTTCCTCTGTAGAGAAGTGAAGTGTGCGTTGTAAATAGCTTGTCTTGTTTTTGTAAAGTCCAGCCACGTGGAAGTTTGTGTGGAAGGTTGGTTTTGTATGAGAGTCTCCAGTTTTGAGAGTTCATTCTTGATCTTGATCTTGCTCTTTTTTTTTTGCAAACAGGGGCTGCTAACAGGGAGTTTCGCAAGGGAGTTCTCCAGGTGAAGGAGGAGCTAATACAGCATCGGTGGGGTAAGTGACTGTCTGTAGTGTGTGTTTGTTTGTGATGGGGGTTACTTGCTGTGTGCTGAGCTTGTGTTTGTCAGTCTGTTTGTTTGTTTGGTTGTTTGAGGGACCGTGTGCTCTGGCTGGCAGTTGGAGGCAGGTCTGAAAGGTTGAAGCCTCTGGTAATTGGCTGAGCCTTAATCAGTGGGCGGGGCATTCACTCAGGCCAGGGCTTTATAAAGCCGCGCACAAGCGACCAGGGAGCTTTGCGAACAGGGGCTGCTAACAGGGAGTTTCGCAAGGGAGTTTAGAAGGGGAGTGGGAAGGGAGTGGGAGCCCCTCGCCGGCCGTAACCCCTTCCCCGTGGCCCCCCCCTAGAACCTATAAACCGAACCACATTCCAAAACCCCTTCCTGTAAACCACCCTTCCACTAACTAGGAGACAATGCAGGCAGAAGCCCAGCAGCAGAGTGGGGGCTATCCAGTTTATTGCACTGAGTGTTGCATGTATGATTACCTGCCCCGTGGGCGGGTGGCGTATGTGTGCATTCGGTGCAAGGAGCTCCTGGCCCTCAGAGACCATGTACGGGCTTTGGAGGCCAGGGTGGCGGAACTGGAGGAGCTGAGAGAGGCAGAGAGGTATGTTGATGAGGCTTTCCGGGACATTGTAGAATTGTCCCACCTCCGCTCAGACAGCTCCTGTGCTGTTGAGGAGGAAGAACGGCCCAGGGAAGTAGAGCAGTCAATGGGAGCAGAGGGAAACCTTCCCGTAGTTGGGACCCTCCTTCCAGATGGTGCTGGGGTTGCCTCTCGCACTGAGGTTGCCTCTCCGGGGGAGGGAACTCCAGTTTCTAGGAAAAGGCAGGTGTTAGTAATGGGAGATTCGATTATTAGAAATGTAGATAGCTGGGTCTGTGATGACCGGGAGAACCGTATGGTGACTTGCCTGCCTGGTGCGAAGGTTGCGGATCTCTCGAGGCATCTAGATAGACTTATGTGTAGTGCTGGGGAGGAGCCGGTGGTCGTGGTACATGTAGGTACCAATGACATAGGGAAGGGTAGGAGAGATGTCCTGGAAGCCAAATTTAGGCTGCTAGGGAAGAGACTGAAATCCAGGACCTCTATGGTGGCATTTTCAGAAATGCTCCCAGTTCCACGCGCAGGGCCAGGGAGGCAGGCAGAGCTTCAGAGTCTCAATGCGTGGATGAGACGATGGTGTAGAGAGGAGGGGTTCACGTTCATTAGGAACTGGGGAAACTTCTGGGATGGGGGGAGCCTATACAGGAGAGATGGGCTCCACCTAAACCAAAGTGGAACCAGACTGCTGGCACTAAACATTAAAAAGGTTGTAGAGCAGTTTTTAAACTAGGAGATGGGGGAAAGCCGACTGCTGCAGAGGAGCGTGTGGATCGGACACAGACTTCTCTTAGGGGAGAGTCTGATGATAGAGAATCTCCAGGTTATAGTCAGGAGCAGAGGACTGAAAAGTATAATGTAAGGGCCGGATCAGATGATAAACAGTCACATAAAAAAGAATCTGGCACATCAGAAGAAGGCAGGCTAGTAAACAGGGACAAGTTTTTAAAGTGCTTGTACACAAATGCCAGAAGTCTAAATAATAAGATGGGTGAACTAGAGTGCCTTGTGATAAAGGAGGATATAGATATAATAGGCATCACAGAAACCTGGTGGACTGAGAGCAATCAATGGGACACAATCATTCCGGGGTACAAAATATATCGGAAGGACAGAACAGGCCGTGCAGGGGGAGGAGTGGCACTATATGTGAAAGAAAGTGTAGATTCAAATGAAGTAAAAATCTTAAGCGAATCCACATGTTCCATAGAGTCTCTATGGATAGAAATTTCATGCTCTAGTAAAAATATAACATTAGGGATCTATTATCGACCACCTGACCAGGACAGTAATAGTGATGATGAAATGCTAAGGGAAATTAGAGAGGCTATCAAAATTAAGAACCCAATAATAGTGGGGGATTTCAATTATCCCCATATTGACTGGGAACATTTCACTTCAGGACGAAATGCAGAGATAAAATTTCTCGATACTTTAAATGACTGCTTCATGGAGCAGCTGGTACGGGAACCCACAAGGGGAGAGGCAACTCTAGATTTAATCCTGAGTGGAGCGCAGGAGCTGGTCCAAGAGGTAACTATAGCAGGACCGCTTGGAAATAGTGACCATAATACAATAGCATTCAACATCCCTGTGGTGGGAAGAACACCTCAACTGCCCAACACTGTGGCATTTAATTTCAAAAGGGGGAACTATACAAAAATGAGGGGGTTAGTTAGACAAAAGTTAAAAGGTACAGTGACTAAAGTGAAATCCCTGCAAGTTGCATGGGCCCTTTTTAAAGACACCATAATAGAGGCCCAACTTCAATGTATACCCCAAATTAAGAAAAACAGTAAAAGAACTAAAAAAGAGCCACCGTGGCTTAACAACCATGTAAAAGAAGCAGTGAGAGATAAAAAGACTTCCTTTAAAAAGTGGAAGTCAAATCCTAGTGAGGCAAATAGAAAGGAGCACAAACACTGCCAACTTAAGTGCAAGAGTGTAATAAGAAAAGCCAAAGAGGAGTTTGAAGAACGGCTAGCCAAAAACTCCAAAGGTAATAACAAAATGTTTTTTAAGTACATCAGAAGCAGGAAGCCTGCTAAACAACCAGTGGGGCCCCTTGATGATCAAAATACAAAAGGAGCGCTTAAAGATGATAAAGTCATTGCGGAGAAACTAAATGGATTCTTTGCTTCAGTCTTCACGGCTGAGGATGTTAGGGAGATTCCCCAACCTGAGCTGGCTTTTGTAGGTGACAAATCTGAGGAACTGTCACAGATTGAAGTGTCACTAGAGGAGGTTTTGGAATTAATTGATAAACTCAACATTAACAAGTCACCGGGACCAGATGGCATTCACCCAAGAGTTCTGAAAGAACTCAAATGTGAAGTTGCGGAACTATTAACTAAGGTTTGTAACCTGTCCTTTAAATCGGCTTCGGTACCCAATGACTGGAAGTTAGCTAATGTAACGCCAATATTTAAAAAGGGCTCTAGGGGTGATCCCGGCAATTACAGACCGGTAAGTCTAACGTCGGTACCGGGCAAATTAGTTGAAACAATAGTAAAGAATAAAATTGTCAGACACATAGAAAAACATAAACTCTTGAGCAAGAGTCAACATGGTTTCTGTAAAGGGAAATCGTGTCTTACTAATCTATTAGAGTTCTTTGAAGGGGTCAACAAACATGTGGACAAGGGGGATCCGGTGGACATAGTGTACTTAGATTTCCAGAAAGCCTTTGACAAGGTCCCTCACCAAAGGCTCCTACGTAAATTAAGCTGTCATGGGATAAAAGGGAAGGTCCTTTCATGGATTGAGAACTGGTTAAAGGACAGGGAACAAAGGGTAGGAATTAATGGTAAATTCTCAGAATGGAGAGAGGTAACTAGTGGTGTTCCCCAAGGGTCAGTCCTAGGACCAATCCTATTCAATTTATTCATAAATGATCTGGAGAAAGGGGTAAACAGTGAGGTGGCAAAGTTTGCAGATGATACTAAACTACTCAAGATAGTTAAGACCAAAGCAGATTGTGAAGAACTTCAAAAAGATCTCACAAAACTAAGTGATTGGGCAACAAAATGGCAAATGAAATTTAATGTGGATAAATGTAAAGTAATGCACATTGGAAAAAATAACCCCAACTATACATACAACATGATGGGGGCTAATTTAGCTACAACGAGTCAGGAAAAAGATCTTGGCGTCATTGTGGATAGTTCTCTAAAGATGTCCACGCAGTGTGCAGAGGCGGTCAAAAAAGCAAACAGGATGTTAGGAATCATTAAAAAGGGGATAGAGAATAAGACAGAGAATATATTATTGCCCTTATATAAATCCATGGTACGCCCACATCTCGAATACTGTGTACAGATGTGGTCTCCTCACCTCAAAAAGGATATTCTAGCACTAGAAAAGGTTCAGAAAAGGGCAACTAAAATGATTAGGGGTTTAGAGAGGGTCCCATACGAGGAGAGATTAGAGAGGCTGGGACTCTTCGGCTTGGAAAAGAGAAGACTAAGGGGGGACATGATAGAGGTATATAAAATCATGAGTGATGTTGAGAAAGTGGATAAGGAAAAGTTATTTACTTATTCCCATAATACAAGAACTAGGGGTCACCAAATGAAATTAATAGGCAGCAGGTTTAAAACAAATAAAAGGAAGTTCTTCTTCACGCAGCGCACAGTCAACTTGTGGAACTCCTTACCTGAGGAGGTTGTGAAGGCTAGGACTATAACAATGTTTAAAAGGGGACTGGATAAATTCATGGTGGCAAAGTCCATAAATGGCTATTAGCCAGGATGGGTAAGAATGGTGTCCCTAGCCTCTGTTCGTCAGAGGATGGAGATGGATGGCAGAAGAGAGATCACTTGATCATTGCCTGTTAGGTTCACTCCCTCTGGGGCACCTGGCATTGGCCACTGTCGGTAGACAGATACTGGGCTAGATGGACCTTTGGTCTGACCCGGTACGGCTTTTCTTATGTTCTTATCTTCTCCTGTCTGCTGTACAGAATGCTGATCAGGTGGTTCCTCAGTTTCTTTGAGAGTGCGTGGCACAGTCTCTCACCATAGTCAGTGTAGTATGTTGATTGCAATGGATTTTTTACCTTCAGTCCATTTGGTATGATGTCCATCTGTTGTACTTGGAGAGGAAGATGATGTCTGTCTGTATCTGTGCGAGTTTTTTGATGAGGTTGATGGATTTCCACTTCATACAGCTAAATTCAGTGCCTTGCAGAAGTAAAATTCATTTGCAAATATAACACCCTTAATTTGGGCTTGAATAGGGACTGGGAGTGGCTGGCTCACTACAAAAGCAACTTTCCCTCTCCTGGCATGGACACCTCCTCATCAATTATTGGGAGTGGACTACATTCACCCTGATTGAACTGGCCCTGTCAACACTGGTTCTCCACTTGTTAGGTAACTCCCTTCTCTTCATGTGTCAGTATAATAATGCCTGCATCTGTAATTTTCACTCCATGCATCTGAAGAAGTGGGTTTTTTACCCACAGAAGCTTATGCCCAAATAAATCTGTTAGTCTTTAAATTGCTACCAGACTCCTTGTTGTTTTTGTGGATATAGACTAACACGGCTACCCCCTGATACTTGACACCATGCATGGCACTGAATTTAGCCGTATGATAGATTAAAAAAAAACAGTATCTTGAATTGCACCTCAAAGTGCAGATTGTACACAGTATGTGCAAGGACAGATCTTCAGTTGTTGTAAAGCAGCATAGCTCCATTTATTTCAGTAGCGTTATGATGATTTACACCAGGTGAGGAACTGGCCCGGTGACATAAGTAGGCTTGTGCTGCTTTACACCAGATGTTCATCTGCCCATGAGTGGTTTACACTGGCAGAACTACCAAGGAGATGATAAATCCTTCGCTAGCGTTGATTTCCAAAAGTAATCTTTGGAAAACGCCTTCTGCCAATCCAGTGATAGATAGATAGATAGATAGATAGATAGATAGATAGATAGATAGATAGATAGATAGATAGATAGATAGATAGATAGATAGATAGATAGATAGATAGATGTGTAGTCCATTGGCTTCTTCATTGCCAAGAGTTTATCCCCCTATAGCATTTCCGTTTAATCATATTACATTTGTTAATTTCTGTTTCTATTTTTACAGCTCACATATTTGAGGAATAAATGTCAATGGAAAATCAAACAGCTCTGAACTATTTTATTCTCTCAGGACTCTCCAGTGATCCACAACTCCAAATTTTCCTCTTCCTAGTGTTTTTAGCTATTTATTTAATCACCCTAGTGGGGAACATGGTGATCATGCTAGTAATAAGGGCTGATCCTTGCCTCAGCACACCCATGTACTTTTTTTTGTTCCATTTATCCCTCTCAGATATCTCTTATTCCTCAGTCACAGTCCCTATGATGCTTGTGAATTTCCTAGTAGAGGTGAAAAGAATTTCTGTCAATGGCTGCATTGCCCAGATCTTCTTTAGTCTCATGGCTGGTTGTAGTGAAGTATTCATTCTGGCAGCAATGGCTCATGACCGATACGAGGCTATATGTAACCCACTGCATTATATGAGGATTATGGAGAAATATGTCTGCAGTCAGCTAGTGATTGGTGCATGGATTGTGGGGTTTATATATGCACTGATAAACACGCTTCCCTTATTAAACGCACATTTCTGTGGGCCCAACAAAATCAACCATTTCAGCTGTGAGCCTCCTCCAGTATTAGACTTATCCTGCACTGACACCTTCACCAATAAACTGTTGCTTCATACCTCTGCAATGTTGGTAGGACTCATCACCTTCTCTTTTAACCTAGTCTCCTACATTCACATCATCTCCACCATCCTGAGGATACGCTCTGCGGAGGGCAGGCGTAAAGCCTTCTCCACCTGCAGCTCCCACCTGATTGTTGTTCTTTTATTCTACAGCACTGGGTTGTTCAGGTATCTGAGACCCAACTCAGCATCCTTGGAGGTTTTGGACAGACTGTTTTCGATCCAGTACAGCATCTTAACGCCCATGTTAAACCCCATCATCTACAGCCTGAAAAACGGGGAAGTGCAGGCAGCTCTGGGGAAAACATTAGGGAAATTCAGATTCCTCAAGTAACATTAGTCTTGATAATTGAATCTATGATAAAGATAGGTGGAAGAAATGTCAGCCAGTGGTTGGCAATATTCTGACTTCTTGCAATACATAATGATGTAGCAGCAGTGGGACTTATCTGTAATGATTTATGAATACTGTATTGGAATGCCTACTATGTGCCTTTTCTGGGTTTACCCAACAGTGTTTCTGGGAAAGAAGCAGAAGGCAAAGCAATGACCAATGATAAGATTACATTCAGCAAACACTTGGGGGTTATTGCAGAACAGTGGGAGAGCCATTGGACCTGAGGACACAGGTTCAATCTCCTGTTGAGCCCACCAAACTAGGTTTGGACGAGCAGGGCCCCAAAACCCAGGAACTGATCAGACAAAGGAACACTGCTGGATATAAAGGCACTTCTTCTATCTCTAAAGAAGTACATATTCAAGTTTCCACTAGTGTGTGTGAAGAAAGTAGACCTTCCTAAGCTTCCTTCGGGGGTTGGTGAGCCTTTAGGTAAGATAGACACGCATGTAGGTTGTTTGTTGTTTTACAATCCCTTTTTTGTTTCTCTTATGTTATGCTTTATTCCTAATGTTAAGATCAAAAACTACTTTGTTTTAACAAGGTTGTCTGGTCCCTGTATTCTCTCTGTTCACAAACTCCCAAAAGGAAGAACCACAAATGTTGAACCCTGCTGGACCTGTTGGGTAAATACCGCTAATACACAGAGTGCTGTAGCCCAGGGATTGGTCTAAGAGTGGGAGAGCTGAATGATTCTACCCCAGGAGAGGTTAAGGCCTGGCCCCTGAAGTAGTGTACTCAGAGAAACCTGAAAGGGGACAGAGCTGAAGCTACTCATGTAATCATGACACTTGGAATTTGTGCTTATATGCTTTTCTGTTATTGTGTTATTGTGTTTTCTTTCTTTCTTTCTTTCTTTCTTTCTTTCTTTCTTTCTTTCTTTCTTTCTTTCTTTCTTTCTTTCTTTCTTTCTTTCTTTCTTTCTTTCTTTCTTTCTTCTTTCTTTAATTTGAACCAGAAGAAAAATGCCATCCTACCCAAAATCTCGTTTCTGGATCTCAGTCATATATGGGTGTGACAGTCTGTATCCCTATATTCACTCTTTTTATGAAACTGTAATGGATTTTGTAGAAAGTATGCCTTGTGAGATATCATTTGAAAAATCATAATTTGCTGATCATTATTGTCCTGGTAAAATATGTGTGGAAACATTTTATGTAAAGTTAAAATATTCTACTGTATAACATTACTGAGACATGTTCCAAGTTTAGAAAAGCAAGCACAAACCAGTTCCTCAAAGGCAAAAGACAAACTGACGCCTCACCCTGGTGTCAACAAAATTAAATAGACTATCACCTGGTTAAGTGGCCATTCTTTGGCAGGAAAAAAGATCTGAGGAGAAATCCACATTTTGACAAAGAGGCATCTGGAGGTTCCCATCCCCACAGACCTTCTGTCCACTGAAGCTAAGCTGGAGATGATTTTCAAAGAAAAGGAGAACTATAAGAAAGGGGAATAGATGCCCCAAAATGTCCTTTCTCTCTTCCCATGGCATCAACAAAACCTGAAGGACAAGGAAATTAACACTGAACTGGGGGTGGGGTCCTGGCTGAAAAGATTCCAGCCAGTAAGCCTGCTGAAGCATGTGGTGAGAGAGACCTTTGCTTTGAATTCATTTAGCTTGTTTGGTTAGGTGTTAATTGTGTTTTACCTCTTATTTTCGTGTAACCAATTCTGACTTTTATGCCTCATTATTTGTAATCACTTAAAATCTATCTGTAGTTAATAAACTTGTTCTATTTTTTTATCGATTCCAGTGTGTGTTTGTATTTAAGTGTTTGGGGAACTCCATTTGAGATAAGAATGTTTGTGCAGATCATTTTCTGTTAATGAAATAACGGATTTATATGAGCTTGTATTGTCCAGAAGGGTGCTGGGCAGTACAAGATGCACATTTCTGGGGGAAAGTCTGAGACTCGGAGTTTGCTTGTTTTGTAATTCATGAGTGGCTGGGTATAGCACTCATACAGGATAGCTGTGATGATTTACATGCTGGAGGCGGTGTGTGAGCAGACCAGGAGTAGTTGCTCTCAGAGCAAAGCAGTGTAAAGGCACCCCAGGTTGGAGAATTGAGGGGACACAGCTGTCCCTCAGTCCAGATTGTATTCTGGGTAATGGCACAATGGGATTTACCTAGTACATCATTTCTGCAGTGAGAACAAAGTAAATAAATCACCTACATAATATCACATGGACCTCAAACATCTCTAAAGAACCATAGTTTTTGAAATGTGCCCTCGCGGCCAACAGATATTTTTGTTAAAGGGGAATGATTAATATTAGGAGTTCAGTTATGCGAGAAGAAGCAGGGAGACTTTCTTTTCTACCAAAGGGGCTGCAACTTGGATGCTTCTGTTGAAAAAAGCAACACAGAAATGAAAATAGATCAGACTGGTCTTTTTTTCCATGGAAAATTTCAATGAAAAAATGTTTTATTGAAATTTTCCGTGAAAAGATTAAACTTTTTTGCTGAAAAGGAAAACAAAAACAAAAACAAAAAAACCTGCACAATGTCTGGGCTGAAAAATGAAATATTTTATACAAAATACAGAATTATCCAACCAAAAATTAAAATATTTTGGCTGAAAATCCTCATGGAACTTGTCATGCTGGTGCCTCATGATTCAATTATTCTCTAGGGACCAGGCTTTCTTGTAAAACTTCATCTCCCATAATGCACCACAATCTCCCCTCATGGAGACTGGAGGAGTTTGCATCATAGGGGTCCCTTGGGGTCCCTTGTCATGATGCCTCATTGGAGATGTAGTCCAGCTGGGGTACCCAGCCTGTAAAGAAGAATGGGGTCATGAGGAAATGGAACTACAACTACCATGAGGTATTATGACAGGATATCCAAATTGAAATATTTGCATTTTTTTGTTTGGAGGCCTTTGGTTTTTCAACAAAAAGTGAAAATTTCCATGGACAGGAGACACTTTTCATGAACAATTTGTTTTAATTGAAAACTCAATTTTCCACTGAATACAAATGTCAATGAAAAATGTTTAACCAGCCCTAGAAGTCTTTAGGAATCTTGGTAGACTCCAAGACATATGGGGATTTGTATGGCTAAACAAACACCAGAAATGTTACGTGGGATACAATAGGCAGCTGGAGCAATTTGTGGAGCACTGACATCATGTAACTGCAGTGAGATGTCCTGCTAAAGGCATATCATATGGTGCCAGATAAAGACCACACTGCTCACGAGATGCACCTTTTTCAATCTCTCTTCTTGGGAATTGAACTGCGGGGGTGGGGCGGGGCGAGGGAGACAGGAATTAGGACACACTGACTTACGTTTTTGTAAGGAGAGTTGAATTTGGCTGCCATTAAAGAATGTAGGTTGCGATTCCGGCACCCTTACTCATGTTTGTAGAACTCTATTCCATAAACAGTCCCTCTGATTCCACAGACCTACTTATGGAGTAAGTAGTTATTCAATATGAGTAAGGATACCAGAATTGGGCTTATCCCACCCACACACTGGATTAAATGTATTTGGACATTGACTTCAGTAGAGCTAGGATTTCAACAACTGACTTTCAAATGCTTAATTAAAAGTAAGTCATTTTTCTGTGTACACAGTGTACAAAACATTTAGATTTCTCTGGAGTCTGTGTCCCCAGGGCTTGTGTCTAATTATAAATGCTACCTATCAACTCTACTAATTAATTCATCTGAGTTAAATGGCATTTTGTAAAAAAACAGGGAACATGGATGGCCAGTAACTTAATCTCACTCTCTAATATGCTCACCTGCTCTATAGATTTTTCTCACAGACATACAGCCAAGTCCAGAAAACCAGCCTATTTGAAAACTTCCAGCATTTCATGAAGAAGCTCCAACCACCTCCAAGATCTGACAGATGTCCCCTAGCTTAGTGCCAGAAATGGTGAGTGTCTTTTAAACTGGAGATGATTAAATTTAAAGAAGAAGGGAATTTTTGAGTGTCTGCCAGACTATTCCACAAACACTCACAAAAATCAGGATTGCTTCAGGAATGGTCTGCTAGAAAAGGGGCTAATGGCTGGATTCTCATACTGCTTTTGCACCACTGACATCAGTAGAGTGACACTTGATTTTCACCAGTGGGGGGTGGAACGAAAACTGGGCTAATTGATTCCAGTGGAGTTACTCCTGATTTACACCGGGGTATGAGAGGGGAGAATTAAGACTAGGGTGAGTGAAAAATGTCAACATCATATCCACCATGTATATTCCATTGTCCAAATGGATATTAAAAGGAAGGTGAATATTTAATTATGCATTTATTTTTGCTCCCTGACCATCTGGACAATATGTCCCACAGTTGGAGTAAATATAGAGACGCCAGGAGGAAATATGACATATCTACTACATGAGAACATGTGTCACTACTAGGTCTCTTATGGGTGTGTTCCATCCTCAAAGTGCTCTACAAAGACCCATTTAATGCATGGAGCAGAGATCAGGGACATGTCTGGAGCTGGAAAGGTAACCTAGGTCCTCTGACACAAAGTCTGGTGCCTTATCCACTAGACAAATTTGACCAATCATTAGCCAGTGATGGAACAGTAGCATTTTGTTTTGTTTCTGATGCATTCAGTGGCCCATAATGAATCTGTGTGGAAATGTTATAATATCCCAGCTCAATGGGAATAGATCTGTTTCTTCAAGGGGGAGAGCGGATACCTTTGAAAATCCATGCATTAATTTCGGCTATGAGAAGGCTGTGTTCAGTTTGAAGTCTCCAGTAAGAAGAAAGGAAAATGATGTATGATTAGCAATTCTACTCATCTTAGATTTTAGATTCCCCAAGCCCCACTCCCTCCCCAAAAAGTCCACAAATATGTTTGTGGGGAGAGCTGGTTCAAAAATCCAAATGTAGTTTAATGTTAAATTTTGAAACTTTGAACTTAAAAACAGGGCTGCTAACAGGGAGTTCTCCAGGTGAAGGAGGAGCAAATATGGGACCCTTGGGGTAAGTGGCTGTCTGTAGTGTGTGTTTGTGTTTGGGGGTTACTTGCTGTGTGCTGAGCTTGTGTTTGTCTGTCTATCTCAGGAGCAGGCAACCTATGGCACACGTGCCGAAGGCGGCACGCGAGCTGGTTTTCAGTGGCACTCACACTGGTCTGGGGGGCTCTGCATTTTAATTTAATTTTAAATGAAGCTTCTTAAACATTTTTAAAAACTTATTTACTTTACATACAACAATAGTTTAGTTATATATGATGGACTTATAGAAAGAGACCTTCTAAAAACGTTAAATGTATTACTGGCACGCGAAACCTTAAATCAGAGTGAATAAGTGAAGACTCGGCACAGCACTTCTGAAAGGTTGCCGATTCCTGGTCTATCTGTTTGTTTGTTTGAAGGACCATGTGCTGTGGCTGGCAGTTGGAAGCTGTGAGCTTCAAAGTAAGGTTTGAAAGCTAGAAGCCTCTGTTAATTGACTGTGCCTTAGTAAGCGGGTGGGTCTACCAAGAAGGCCAGGGCTTTATAAAGCAGTGAGCAAGTGACCAGGGAGCTTTGTGAACAGGGCTGCTAACAGGGAGTTTCACAAGGGAGTTGGGAAGGGGAGTGGGAAGGGGGCAAGGTTCACTTGCCGTTCTTTAACACCTGTAAACTAAACTATATTCAAAACTTCTTGATTTAAACAAAACCCTTTCATTTACCTAGGTAGCTGTAGGAGAGAATGCAGGCAGAAGCCCAGCTGCAGAATGGGGGCTATCCAGTTTATTGCGGTGAGTGCAGCATGTATGATTACCTGCCCTGTGGGTGGGTGGTGTATGTGTGCATTCGGTGCAAGGAGCTCCTGGCCCTCAGAGACTGCGTTCGGGCTTTGGAGGCCAGGGTGGTGGAACAAGAGGAGCTAAGGGAGGCAGAGAGGTATGTTGATGAGGCTTTCCGGGATTTGTCCCACCTCTGGTCAGACAGCCCCTGCGCTGCTGAGGAGAATGAAAGGCCCAGGGAAGTAGAGCAGTCAATGGGAGCAGATGGAAAGCTTCCCATAGTTGGGACCCTCCTTCCAGATGATGGGGTATCCTCTCACACTGAGGTTACCTCTCCGGGGGAGGGAACTCCAGTCACTAGAAAAAGGCAGGTGTTAGTAATGGGAGATTCGATCATTAGAAACGTAGATAGCTGGGTTTGTGATGACCGGGAGAACTGCATGGTGACTTGCCTGCTTGGTGTGAAGGTTGTGGATCTCTCAAGGCATCTAGATAGACTTATGCGTAGTGCTGGGGAGGAGCCGGTGGTTGTGGTACATGTAGGTACCAATGACATAGGGAAGGGTAGGAGAGACATCCTAGAGGCCAAATTTAGGCTGCTAGGGAAGAGACGGAAATCCAGGACCTCTATGGTGGCATTCTCAGAAATGCTTCCAGTTCCATTCACAGGCAGGCAGAGCTTCAGAGTCTCAATGCGTGGATGAGACGATGGTGTAGAGAGGAGGGGTTTAGATTTATTAGGAACTGGGGAAACATTTGGGATAGGGGGAGCCTATACAGGAGAGATGGAATCCACCTAAACCAAAGTGGAACAAGACTGCTGGCACTTAACATGAAAAAGGTTGCAGAGCAGTTTTTAAACTAAGAGATGCCGGAAAGTCGATTGCTGCAGAGGAGCACGTGGATCGGACAGAGACTTCTCTTAGAGGAGAGTCTATTGATAGAGATTCTCTAGGTTTTAGTCAGGAGGAGAGGATGGAAGAGGATACAGTAGGGCCCAGATCAGACAAGAAACATTCACATAAAAAAGAATCCGACACATCAGAAAAGGGTAGACAAATCAACAGTGACAAGTTTTTAAAGTGCTTGTACACAAATGCTAGAAGTCTAAATAATAAGATGGGTGAACTAGAGTGCCTCGTGTTAAAGGAGGATATTGATATAATAGGCATTACAAAAACCTGGTGGAGTGAGGACAATCAATGGGATACAATCATTCCAGGGTACAAAATATATCGGAAGGACAGAACAGGTCCTGCGGGGGGGAGGCACTATATGTGAAAGAAAATGTAGAATCAAATGAAGTACAAATCTTAAGTGAATCCACATGTTCCATAGCATCTCTATGGATAGTCATTTCCTGTTCTAATAAGAATATAACATTAGGGATCTATTATCGACCACCTGCACAGGACAGTGATAGTGACGATGAAATGCTAAGGGAGATTAGAGAGGCTATCAAAATTAAGAACTCAATAATAGTGGGGGATTTCAATTATCCCAATATTGACTGGGAACATGTAACCGCAGGACGAAATGCAGAGACAAAATGTCTCGATATTTTAAATGACTGCTTCATGGAGCATCTGGTACAGGAACCCACAAGGGGAGAAGCAATTCTCGAGTTAGTCCTGAGTGGAGCACAGGATCTGGTCCAAGAGGTAACTATAACAGGACCGCTTGGAAATAGTGACCATAATATAATAACTTTTAACAATCCTCTGGTGGGAAGAACACCTCAACAGCCCAACACTGTGGCATTTTATTTCAGAAAGGGGAACTATGCAAAAATGAGGGGGTTAGTTAAACAGAAATTAAAAGGTATGGTGACGAGAGTGAAATCCTTGCAAGCTGCATGGACACTTTTCAAAGACACCATAATAGAGGCCCAACTTAAATGTATACCCCAAATTAAAAAACACAGTAAAAGAACTAAAAAAAGCCACCGTGGCTTAACAACCATGTAAAAGAAGCAGTGAGAGATAAAAAGGCATCTTTTAAAAAGTGGAAGTCAAATCCTAGTGAGGTAAATAGAAAGGAGCATAAACACTGCCAGATTAAGTGTAAAAATGTAAAAAGAAAAGCAAAAAAGGAGTTTGATGAACAGCTAGCCAAAAACTCAAAAGGTAATAATAAAATGTTTTTTAAGTACATCAGAAGCAGGAAACCTGCTAAACAACCAGTGGGGCCCCTGGATGATGGAGATGCAAAAGGAGCGCTTAAAGACGATAAAGTCATTGTGGAGAAACTAAATGAATTATTTGCTTCAGTCTTCACAGCTGAGGATGATAGGGAGATTCCCAAACCTGAGCCGGCTTTTGTAGGTGACAAATCTGAGGAATTGTCACAGATTGAGGTGTCACTAGAGGAGGTTTTGGAATTAATTGATAAACTTAACATTAACAAGTCACCAGGACCAGATGCCATTCACCCAAGCGTTCTGAAAGAACTCAAATGTGAAATTGCGGAACTACTAACTATGGTTTGTAACCTGTCCTTTCAATCAGCTTCCATACCAAATGACTGGAGGATAGCTAATGTGACGTCAATTTTTAAAAATGGCTCCAGAGGTGATCCTGGCAATTACAGGCTGGTAAGCCTGACTTCAGTACCGGGCAAACTGGTTGAAATTATAGTAAAGGACAAAATTGTCAGACACATAGATGAACACAAATTGTTAGGGAAAAGTCAACATGGTTTTTGTAAAGGGAAATTGTGCCTCACCAAACTACTAGAATTATTTGAGGGGGTCAACAAGCATGTGGACAAGTGGGATCCAGTGGACATAGTGTACTTAGATTTCCATAAAGCCTTTGACAAGGTCCCTCACCAAAGGCTCTTACGTAAATTAAGTTGTCATGGAATAAGAGGGAAGATCCTTTCATGGATTGAGAACTCGTTAAAAGACAGGGAATAAATGGTAAATTCTCAGAATGGAGAGGGGTAACTAGTGGTGTTCCCCAAGGGTCAGTCCTAGGACCAATCCTATTCAACTTATTCATAAATGATCTGGAGAAAGGGGTAAAAAGTGAGGTGTCAAAAGTCGCAGATGATACTAAACTGCTCAAGGTAGTTAAGACCAAAGCAGACTGTGAAGAACTTCAAAAAGATCTCACAAAACTAAGTGATTGGGCAACAAAATGGCAAATGAAATTTAATGTGGATAAATGTATAGTAATGCACATTGGAAAATATAACTCCAACTATACATACAATATGATGGGGGCTAATTTAGCTACAACTAATCAGGAAAAAGATCTTGGAGTCATCGTGGATAGTTCTCTGAAGACATCCACGCAATTTGCAGCGTTAAAAAAGGGATAGAGAATAAGACAGAGAATATCTTATGGCCCTTATATAAATCCATGGTATGCCCACATCTTGAATACTGCATACAGATGTGGTCTCCTCATCTCAAAAAAGATATACTGCCATTAGAAAAGGTTCAGAGAAGGGCAATTAAAATGATTAGGGGCTTGCAACGGGTCCCATATGAGGAGAGATTAAAGAGGCTAGGACTTTTCAGCTTGGAAAAGAGGAGACTAAGGGTGGATATGATAGAGGTATATAAAATTGTGAGTGATGTGGAGAAAGTGAATAAGGAAAAAGTGATTTACTTGTTCCCATAATATAAGCACTAGGGGCCACCAAATGAAATTAATGGGCAGCAGGTTTAAAACAAATAAAAGGAAGTTCTTCACACAGTGCAGAGTCAACTTGGGGAACTCCTTGCCTGAGGAGGTTGTGACGGGTTGGTTCACAGAAACCCCCTTGGGAGCTGCCAGCTGATGTGCCAAGGCTACCTCTGGTTCTATTCTCCCCTGCCAGCTACTGGTAGTTCCAGCACTCAATCTTGCTGATAGCCAGACACACCTATCTGCTCCAGACACAGACCAGAGTCTGAACCACCTATCCCAAAGCTGCAGGGTTACCTGAGAACAGCTCACAGAAGTCTGCTTGCCTTTAACACTCAGATGCCCAATTCCCAATGGGGTCTAAACCCAGATAAATCCGTTTTACCCTGTATAAGCTTTATACAGAGTAAACTCATAAATTGTTCGCCCTCTATAACACTGATAGAGAGATATGCACAGCTGTTTGCTCCCCCAGGTATTAATACATACTCTGAGTTAATTAATAAGTAGAAAGTGATTTTATTAAATACAGATAGTAGGATTTAAGTGATTTCAAGTAGTAACAGACAGAACAAAAGAAGTTACCAAGCAAAATAAAATAAAATACGCAAATCTATGTCTAATTGCACTAAATACAGATAAGATCCTCACCAGTTCCAAAATGTTCCCTTTTACAGGCTAATCTTCTTTTAGCCTGGGTCCAGCAATCACTCACACCCCCTGTAGTTTTCAGTTTCCTTCAAGTGTCCTGTGGGGGTGGAGAGGCTCCTTCTTTAGCCAGCTGAAGACAAAATGGAGGGGTCTCCCACAGGTTTAAATAGACTGTCTCTTGTGGGTGGAGACCCCCTCCTCTCCCTCTGTAGAATCCTGTCACAGAATGGAGATTCGAAAATCACATGGGCAGGTCACATGCCCATGCATGACTCAGGACTGCAGGTAGCAGCCATTACCCACATGCTGCCTTGAACGTCCTCAGGTAGACTTCTGATGTGGATTGGAATCTTCCAAGCTCTTTTGTCTGTTAAGTGCCCCCTGACTGAACACCTAATTTGCACATTCCTTTCCCCAGAAGTCACCAAATGTTCTAACTGAGGCCCCTTAGGAATCAAGCAATTACACAGCCCATGTTCATAACTTTGAACACACAAATGGTGCCTGCATACAACTAGGGTGAACATAACTAGTAGATCATAACCTTTACATAGATATGTACCTGGCACAGGCAGCACAAAACATATTCCAGTTATGTCATATTCCCACAAAGCCTTATGGGAGGTACCGTCACACCCTCCCCCTGAACTTACTGCCAGAGACTTGGACACTGTCCATGGCGGAGGCAGTACCCGTAAAATTCCTGTTTGTCTTTGATCACACTTCTTTTCAGTACCTTGAAACCATATGTCAGTTCTAGGGGTTTTAGCCCATTTTGAGGTTCCTGATCCCCAGATGCCTGAAAACAGGTTGGGGTGTAGCATTAACAGAATGCAGACAGCAATACCTGTTAAAGTGGAGGTGTCTTGACCTTTAACCACCAAGGCCATGAGGCGGTGTGCCTCAGTTTCCCCTTCTACACAGCAGCATGGGCCTGTTATGCTTTTGCTGCTGTGCCAAGCTTCCAGTCTATTTACAGGTATAGGCTGCAAAGCAACATGCTTGTGGGGCTGTCTTGTTACCATCCCTAGCATGTACAACAGTTTTCTCCATAAATCAGGTATGTTCCATGTTTTTAGAGGGTTTACCACTAGTATGAATTCTTTTGTTTTATCCCAGAGGTGAATCAGCAAAAGACACAAGGTTAACAGCAAATCTACGGTGGACAGGTTTTGTTCACTCAATTTGACCTGTTTAGCATCTATTGCATTTTCCCAGTTCTCTGTGCCTTCTGGAAGACACTCTGATTCAGAATCTTCAGCCTCTGTGGGGAAAGCTGCTAATTCAGGCATGTGTTTGGGTCTTTGGCCAGGAAAGGGTGTACTACAACCCTGCCTGCCCTCGGCCCCTCCCTCCGGAATTTCTCTGGGCTGGTCCCCGCCCCCTGGTAGAGTTTCACTCATGCAGAGATTTCCCCCCCCCTGTCTAGGAGAGAGAGTTTCATCTCTTACAAGTGGGGTAAGAACAGCCTTTTTCAATGGGGTGCTCTGTACCCCTTTGGGCACCTCACTTTCTGTTTCCAACAGGTCAGCTGGATGGGCCCCCCCCTCCGGGAGACTTGACCCCCAGGTTTCCCTTAAAACCTGATCTACAAGAGAGGGAGCTGGCATTTTAAATGCAGGCTTTTCACCCTCCTCTTGGG
>QXTE01000251.1:1106468-1248063 GCA_003942145.1 Platysternon megacephalum
TCACTTGCCAGCACACACATATACAGGAAGACTCACAGGTAAATACAGCCATCTGCAGACAATGGCTCTGGTTAATGGGAGTCATCAAGATTCCAAACCACCATCAATGGCCCACCCTTTGCATAATTACAATAGGCCCTCAGAGTTATATTTTATATTTCTAGTTTTAGATACAAGAGTGATACATTTATACAAATAGGATGATCACTCTCAGTAGATTATAAGCTTTGTGATGATACCTTTTGCAGGAAGCATATTTCAGTTACATTAAACTCACTTATGTTTTTATAAAACTATTCCAATTACATTATATTCACTTATCATGTTTTTACAAAATCATATAGACTGCACAACGTCACAGAGGTTGTGAAGGCTAGGACTATAACAGGGTTTAAAAGAGAATTGGATAAATTCATGGAGGTTAAGTCTATTAATGGCTATTAGCCAGGATGAGTAAGGAATGGTGTACCTAGCCTCTTCTGTCAGAGGGTGGTGATGGAAGGCAGGAGAGCGATCACTTGATCATTACATGTTAGGTTCACTCCCTCTGGGGCACCTGGCATTGGCCACTGTCGGTAGACAGGATACTGGGCTGGATGGACCTTTGGTCTGACCCAGTACGGACATTCTTATGTTCTTATGATAGGGAATGAATTTCCAATGTTATGACATTTTTCACAATATTTGTTCTTAGATGTTTAATAGATCCCTAGAGTTTAAGTCCCGAAGGGACCATTAGATCATCTAGTCTGACCTCCTGTATATCACAGGTCATTAAATTTCACCCCGTTACCCAACAACTTGTGTTTGGGTAAAGCTCAACCTCTGGATAGGCATCTAGTCTGAATTTGAAGACTCAAGACACCTAGGCTGTATCTACACTAGAAACATTACAGTGACACAGTGGCCGAGCTGCAGCTGGGCTGCTTTAGTGGTGTAGTGTACACGCTTACCAAAGCAATGGCAGGGAGTCTTCCATCACTGTAGTGAATTCGCCTCTCTGAGAGGCAGTAGCTAGATCTATGGAAGTATTCTTCTGACCTAGCAGTGTCTATACCAGGGCTTAGGTTGAATTAACTGTGTTGCACAGCGGTGACATTTTTCACAGCTCTGAGCAATGTAGATAGTTCAACCTAACCCTTTAGTATAGACTAGCCCAAAGAATCCACCATTTCCTTTGATAGCTTTTTTTTCCAGTGGTTAATCACCCTCTCTGGCCCAGAGACCCCATGGCAGAGAGTCTCCTGTTCTTTGAAAAAAGTTCTCACCTGAGACCTGTCAAATTCACTATACCAAAAACATGTCTTACAGGATATTTTTCCATGAAGAGTAACATGTCAGTTATCTACAGAAAGCTCACAACTTGTCAAACTCATAATCATTGCAAGATATATGTATAGATAACACTGCTCTACAGCCAAAATGCTTCTGAAATAAATGTAGTCAACCTTTACTAATTCTGGGACACTGAGAACGAAAATGATGCTTAAAATTGTTGATTGGCTCTAGTTTTCAAGATATGGTATTGGGTCAGTATATACGACCCTTGACTTGGGAATGGCGGAGGATAAGTGAGTTATAAAGGGAAGGGATCTCAATTTAAACCAGAAATGACTAAAATACATCTTTGACTGGATCTATGAATAAATCTATGACTGGGTTTGGACAGTACTTGCTTTTTAGGCAAAACAATGAATGATGCAATCTGAAGCTGGTATTGCATCATACAGGATATGAATTGCATCATGTTATTCCTAGAAGTCATGGATAATGCAATCATAACGAAGCTTACATCACTCTGCTGAACAAATTGCCCTATATCAGCTCTAGAAAACATACAGTGTCGTGCTCTCTTATTTGTCAGTGTTTGATTTTGCAAAGGGACACATTTCTGTTTAGCCAAAGTGAGCAGAGATGCCTCGTACTTGTGTGAACAGTGCAGATAACTTCTGCTATGTTTGTGGTGAAGTGACTTTTGCATCACAAAAGCGCAGTATAACCACTATGGTTAAGAAAGCCTATCACCTTTATTTTGGCTGCAAAATTGGAGATCAGGACAAGAGGTGGGCCCCACACATATGCTGCAACACTTGTGCAACAAATCTTCGCCAGTGGTTGAACAGGAAAAGGAAATCTATGCCTTTTGCAGTGCCAATGATTTGGAGAGAGCCAACAGATCATACCAGCAATTGTTACTTCTGCATGGTGCCTCCAGTTGGGAAAGGTGTGTCAAAGAAGAAAAAGTGGACTGTGCATTATCCAAACATTCCATCAGCTATACGCCCAGTACCCCACGGAGAAGGACTGCCGGTTCCTGATGCACCAGAATCATTCTCACTTGAGTCAGACGAGGAAGAGGAAGAGGATGAAACTTCTGGTCCTGAACCATCAATGTCACAGGACCCACATTTTCTCCCATCCTCCTCCTCTGAACCACACCTCATAACACAAGGTGAACTGAATGACCTTGTCAGGGATTTGGAACTACCCAAGAGTAAGGCAGAGCTGTTGGGCTCCAGACTACAGCAGTGGAATCTCCTGGCAGGTGATGTTAGGGTTTCCATGTTCCGTGACCGTCAAAAGGATCTTGTCCCATTCTTCTTCATGGAAGGTGATCTTGTAGCCTGCAACAACATCGATGGTGTGATGGCAGCCCTCAACATCGTTCACGATCCAGATGAGTGGAGACTGTTCATTGATTCATCGAAGACGAGTCTTAAAGCTGTTTTACTGCATAATGGCAATGTTTTGCCATCAATTCCAGTTGGTCATGCAGTCCATATGAAGGAAACCTATGACAACATGAAACAACTTTTGAGGTGCATAAACTATGACCAACATCAGTGGCAGCTTTGTGGCGATTTGAAGGTTGTTGCTCTCTTGCTTGGTCTGCAGGCTGGATACACAAAGTACTGCTGTTTTCTCTGCGAATGGGATAGTCGTGCAAGAGATTCCCACTACATCAAGAAAGATTGGCCACTCCGACAGTCATTGGAGCCTGGGAGGAAAAGTGTTCAGCATCCACCACTTGTTGAATCAAGGAAGATTTTGTTACCACCCTTACACATCAAGCTGGGTCTGATGAAGAACTTTGTCAAGGCCATTGACAAAACACAAGCAGCTTTCAAGTACCTCCGTGGAAAATTTCCAAGGTTAAGTGAAGCTAAGATAAAGGAAGGTGTCTTTGTTGGTCCTCAGATTCGTGAACTTCTTCGAGATGATGCATTTGACCATGCACTGCGTGGCAAGGAAAAGACGGCATGGAAAGCCTTCCAGTTAGTGGCAATAAATTTTCTCGGAAACAACAAGGCACACAACTACAGGTTGTTGGTGGAAAACCTCCTCAAGGCATACAAAAGCCTTGGTTGCAACATGTCACTAAAGATACATTTTTTGCACTCTCATCTAGATTTTTTTCCACCGAACTGCGGAGCAGTGAGCGACGAGCACGGCGAGCGATTTCACCAGGACATTGCAACAATGGAGAAACGCTATCAGGGCAAATGGAGCCCATCAATGCTTGCAGACTATTGCTGGACAGTGACAAGAGATGCTCCATTTAATGAATACAAGAGACAAGCCAAGAAGCGCCGAGTAGACACTGAATAGGACTAAACTATGTACATAATAGTTTTTTGCCTTTTGTTTCATAATAAATTTTATTTATATAACCCTTTTGCTGATTTTTAAAGTGTTACATAAACAGGACAGGTGAAATATTATCATGTAAAGCAACCATAAACACATGAAAAGACCTAGGTTTACAATTTATGATTAAAACTCTACTATCTACACAATATACATAGACATAAAATGTAAAAACTTAAATATCTTAGAAACAGTAGCCAATCAGTTGTTTTAATTGTCATATTTGAATTCAGCACATCAAAATACATAATAAATATCACATTTTATCTCTGAAGCAGACGACTTCTCAAAAATTGTAGACCAGTGTAATATTTAAAGAATAATGTATTGATATAGAAAGTCTGCCTTATGGACCTGGAATAGAAATTAGTCACCAGGAGGTGATGTATCTTAGTGAAGACAACAGCCAAACAATCCAAACCACTGAAAGGTAGGTAAGAAACTCTTCAACAAGGCAGGGGTTCGCTCTGCTTGTGAATAGAAACAAAAGGCTGTTTTCAGTATAATGGACAATAGGGAAAGGCAAACACTTCTTCCATACACTGAGGACAACCCCATGTTCATGAACATTTGGATCCTGGTTATTGAGAAACAAACCAGCTCTGCAATGGACTGAACATTGTGGGAAATCTACTTCATTATATAGGATACATCATTAATGGTAAGTGTAGACCCAGGTTTGTGTTTTATGATTTTGTTTTCCACTGTGGCCATTTGTTTCCACCACACCCTCTTGTTTCTAGTTAAATCATTAATCCTTCTTAAATAAACCTAGTTTTTGTTTGTGGGGGTTACAGGAACAGTGGTTTAAGACAAAATTGGTAAACTGATGTACATTGCACCTCTGGGGGCAGAGGATCTGGAATTTCTCTGAGTAGCCAGTGTCGGGGCAGGATATCACCAGGGAATGATTCAATGGGATTTGGGGATTGAGGTGCACCTAGCATTAGCCTGCCTGGTGACAGAACGGTTGGCATAGCCCAGGGGAGAGTGCTTTAGTGTCTGAAGATCTGTCAGTGCCCAGGAGCTGCCACCCAGATATCACAAGAAAAACTCACTCTCAGTGGGGACAGGGAGTTACAAGGTGACTCACAGTCTTGGGTGCCCTGAGAACAGTCACCTCCTATATGTTAAAAATGTGGTGCCTACTTTTTAATGTGACTTTGTGTGGCTTCAGCTTCCAGCCATTGGTTCTTGTTCTGCCGCTCTCTGCTAGTTTAAAAAGGCCTTAAACACTCAGTATTTTCTTCCTGTGAAGGTATTTAAATATGGTAATGAAGTCACCTCTCAGCCTTTTTGATAAGCTCAGCTGACCGAGTTCATTATGTCTTTCTCTGTAAGGCATTGTCTCCAGCCCTTGTGGCACTTTCTGTGGCTCTTTTCTCCATCTGCTCCAGTTTTTCAACATCCTTTTAAACTGTGAACGTGAGAACTGGATGTGGTATTCCAGTATCAGTCTCATCAGTGCCATATATAGGGGTAAAATTACTTTCCTGCTCTGACTCACCACGCCCCTGTTTATACATCCAAAGCTGACATTTATCCTGTTTTTTTACCACAGCGTCACACTGGCAGCTCATGTTCAGTAGTTTGTCCCTATGATCACTATATCCTTTTCAGAGTCATTGCTTTCCATGATATAGTCCTCAGTTCTGTAGGTCTAGCCTGCAATCCTTGTTCCTAGTTGTATAGCATTACGTTTGGCTGTATTAAAACACACTTTGTTTGAATTACGTCTATTTTAATTATATTCCTACCCTCTAATTCTTTATCAGTTTAAATCTTTACTGGCCTTTCATTTATTTTGCCCAGGATTTATGTTAGACTAACCAGCCTATGGTTGCCTGGCTCAACATACCCTTTTATTCATAATATGTATGTATAGTATTTGATAATTTTCATTTACCACAGCCCCATTTTTCAGTAAACAAAAAATTCAGTTACAATTCTGATACTGTTTTTAATCATGTTATCTATAAAAATATTGAAACCAGAATGGCATCTCTCTCTCCTCCCCCTCTTTTTCTCTTCCTAAATTTCCTATAACTTATGGCTGAGATAGTATTTGAACCACCAAATGTCTAACTTCTGTGATTCTATGCATCTCTCAGGTTTCAGGAATAATGGAGACATGGAACAGAACAACCAGACTGTGGTGAGAGAATTCATGTTACTGGGATTCACTAGTCAATGGGTGGTGAAGATGTCCCTATTCCTGGTCTTTCTAATAATCTACACCACATCCCTGGTTGCGAATTCCCTCATTGTTGCATTGACACTGCTGGATCCTCAACTCCACACACCTATGTACTTTTTCCTCTGCAACTTGTCCTGCCTGGAGGTCTTCTACACTTCGGTCACTGTCCCAAAGATGCTCTCCAATTTCCTGTCCAGGAGACCCAGCATCACTGTGGGTGGCTGCATTGCTCAATATTACTTCTTCTTCTCTCTAGGGGCCACTGAATGCTTCCTTTTGGCCACCATGGCCTATGACCGATATTTGGCCATATGTAATCCATTGCAGTACAGCGGTCTCATGAACCACAGGCTGTCTCTCAACCTGGCCATTGCCTGTTGGGTCTGTGGCTTCCTCTCCCCCTTGCTGCCTACACTCATGATTTCCAAGCTCCCTTTCTGTGGCCCTGACCAGATAGATCATTTCTTCTGTGATGCAGACCCGCTCTTCCGACTCTCTTGTGCCGACACCTATATCCAGCAAGTGGCCGGATACACGCTCACCTCTGTTGTGATCCTGTGCTCCTTCACATTCACCATAGCTTCTTATGTGCACATTGTGGGTGCGCTCCTCAAGATGTCTTCAGGCAAGGAGTGGAAGAAGCCCTTCTCCACCTGTGCATCCCACCTCACTGTGGTTTCCATCTATTATGGGACCATTATTTTCATGTATGTCCGGCCAGGGGTCAATCAGTCATTCAACCTAGGCAAAGTAGTGTCAGTGTTTTACACAGTGGTCACCCCCTTGATAAATCCCATGATTTATAGTCTCCGGAACAGGGAGATGAAAAAGGCTCTGAGAAAAGCCCTAATTACCATAGGGCAGCACTAGGGGGCACTGTGCTGCTGTGAGCAGAGTGGGTGGCTCAGTAGACTGCGCTTTCCTCTATCCAACAGGTTTTACTCCAATGCCCAGTACAGTATTAGGGGACATTGTACTGCAGTGAGTGGTATGGATGGCTCAGTAGGGAGGGTCCTTCCCCTGGAATAAGTAGTGACCCAAATGGCTGTTAGGAGGTGCCAGTTTTTTCAGGTAAATATGTGGTCCTGCCTCCACTGTCCATTAAAGTTTTCATTGTAATTTTTTGCAAGATGTGAAGCTTGGCACTCTGGGCATCCTAACCAAATTACTGTATCTGCAATTACATTTCACTGAGAATTTCATTTGCACAAAGTTCATCACCCTTCTCTGGTCTCTCAGGCTGTACCCCTCTAGTTTACGGCCCTCTTGCCATCACCTGTCCTGCAGTGGGATCCTGTGTGTTAGTATATAGGCCTGTTTGTGAGCCTGGGATAGAATTTTGGATTGACTTTTTGATAATCTTATATCTTATACCAGGGGTCCCCAACGTGGTGCCCGCGGGCGCGATTGCGCCCGCCGGGGGGTCTAAGTGCGCCCGCGTAGCCCTCGGGTTGTTTTTTTTTTCCTCTCTCTGCCGGCAGCGCTCGGGGTTTTTATTTTTTTTGCTCCGCTGGCAGCGCTCGGGGTTGTTGTTGTTTTTTTGGCGCCCGCCGGCAGCGCTCGGGGTTGTTTGTCGCCCGCCAGATGAAAAAGGTTGGGGACCACTGTCCTATACTATCATGTGTGAACAAAGGACAAAGACAATGTGTGTGTTGCTTCTGCCCAGCCAGATTGGTTTGTTAGTATAATGAGAACAGATAATAACAGTTAAAAGTGTTATAGGGTATGGTGGGAGTGTAATTATGAGAATACACTGGAAGGCTGCCTGCCTTCACTCTCAAGGCAAGGTCAAACAACCAGTTAGGAGGGGCAAGAGGGTTGGGGTGGGGGAGGCATAAGACACATTAAAAGCCAAAGAAAGGCCTGGCCTTGGCCAGAACACAAGCTCACTCCTTACCCCTCCTATGGGATACAAAAGAGGTGGGACGAAGACCCCAGACTGACGACCCTCCAAAATGGAAACGACCATACATTGTAAGAGGTGGGACCGAGGGCATGCATTGCAGGTATAATTATGTCAGCTAAGGTGGGGGGTGGATGGGACACTGGGAAACAGCCTTTTCCAAACACAGTATTGTTGAAGATTTGCTCTAGTTGAGAAATAATTATTCTGGGGAAGTTCTCTGTACTGCATTGATAAGGGGGTCAGACTAGAAGGTCACAATGGTCCCTTCTGGGCCATGGAATCTATCTATCTATCTATGAATCTTAGCTCTGGTCTTGTAGCCTGATTTAGGGTGTACTGATCATATTAATTTGGATAATATGGGAATTTAATTTATTAATTTAATTTTATTTGATTTTAATAATAATATTAATAATTTTTATTAATATTAATAGTATGGGTTTTAGGCTCGCCAATCTGTTTGATCAGAAGATAAAAGTTCTTATCCTGAATCAGGCTCCACAGAATTTACAAAGAACCCTCGGGGGTATGACAGGAAGCTCACACTGAGACAGATATAGCCTTAAAGACTTTTTATTAAAATTAATAATAGTACGTAAATGGTAAAATAACCAGAGTTAAAAAGTTACAATTGCATTACTGCTATTCAAAAGATACATATGATAATATAGTATTATATGCAACAAAGCTTTGGTTAACATACGCACACCCTTCCTTGATAACCTGGTGGTAAGAGACACAGGACCAGCTTTGCAGTTCAGGTTTCTCAATTTTTGAGTGAGGGATGCAGTGCTTAGAAAATGCTAAGAGCTATCAAAACTAAATTATGGTTTACTTGACTAACTTAAACTTAAATCAAAACCTAATAAACATACTAAGAATAAAACTTAGGGAAACCAAGCGTAGCCTAGTTCCTTTGAAACTTAAAGTTTAAGAAGAACAAGTATAGCCTACTAATAGCAGCAGTCATCATAGATAGATAGAATAGATAGAGAATAAGTAAGAATAGAAATGGAGTAAGTAAGAATGGAGATGGAGCAAAGTGAGAAATGGAGTACTCTATTGAGGTGGGTCACCTCTTTTATAGGGCAAACGCCGGAAATCCTTCCTCTTATGCCCAAATTGTATTCCTCACCCACAGAAATGTTAGGGTACACTTACCCCATAGGCTAGTATGTATGTGTGTATTGATGACAGGTATGCACGCACATCAGTCTCTTGTGGTGTACTTGTTAAGTCTGTGGGTACAACATTGAAAAAACCCTATGCCATTCACCATTGTCTATTGGTTTAGATAAAAGGTCATAGACATAGGTGTGGGTACTCATCTATTTAGATAACAAGCTATAGGTCAACTTTGCTTTCTGAGTAAAAGGTCTTAATATAGATATGCTAACTTTGCTTTAGCTTAACATTCAGTATATGGCCTGTAGGTCTCTTGCATTACAGCCAAACTTAGTTTAATATAAATCTATAAACTTATTACAATAAACCAAACACTTAAACTATAAGAAAAGATATATATATACAAGCAAGCAGGTTAGTCCTATAGGCTACAGTCTACACTAAAAAGTTAGGTCAGCTTAACTACATCTTTCAGGGATGTGAAAAATTTCACTCCCTATACCGTGTCGTTAAGCCAACTTAAGCCCTGGTGTGGACACTGCTAGGTCGAAAGAAGAATTATTCCGTCAACCTAGCTACTGCCTCTTGGAGAGGTGGATTTTCTACAGCAATAGAAGATCCCTTCCATAACTGTAATAAGTGTCTACATGACACAGCTGCAACACTATAGCATTTCTAGTGTAGACATACCCAGAATCTCTACAGTAGGAACAAAGCATAACAAGAGAAAATGATGGTAACACAATAAAAGGCCTGTACACATCTCTAATGGCTGAGGTAGGTCTAACTTATGTCAGAGCCCTTTTCTCTTGAGGCCTGGGGTTCAGTCTGCTCCCCACTTGTTCCTCATTCACACTCCCTTGGCCTTCAGAGACTGTTCTTTTATTCACCCAAAAGGTTTTTGCTCCAATTTTTCGATCTTGAATACCTCCTGTGTTGGGTCTCCCATCTCCCCTGCCAAAACAAACAAGATCAACCGAAGTAAAACTTCAAAGTGAATTATACCTGTATTGTCCTATAAGTATCGGTAAATGGGGGAGGGTATCTAAAACTTTGCCCCCTTTCTTGCATACATGCAACTAACCCCTGCTTGAATTAACTCCTTGTAATCATATTGTCTGTTGGGTTAGTGTGTGGGTGGATGGTTGGGATTGATGACCTTTGCTATTCAGGAGGTCAGGCCAGATGATGTGGTGGTCCCTTCTGGCCCTAAACTCTATGAAAATAACACTCAGACAAACTGATGGAACAAATAATATTAATAACATATTACAAGTAGCCCCACATCCTTCACAAATTGCATATTACTTCCTTCCCTGGACCCTTGTGTAGTATTGCTCTGTGCCTGTAGAACTGGTAAAGCAACCTGGGGAGAAATGTATTAGCATATAAATTTCATTTAACAATACCAGCTTTAGCTGAAAATTATCTGGGCAATTGTGGTTTTTTCCTCAGAAGTGGCTACATTTCAGTGGAGGGTAAAACAAGTCTCATATACAGCTCTTTGTATGAATTGCATTATGCAAACATAACTTGGTGTGAAAATGTAAGAAATTAAATAAAAAGCAAACATAAACACTGTATGTTATTATGATTTTCCATCATTCTATCATGAATAAGATAATTAACGGTCATAGTTAAAGCCTAATCCTGAATAGGACAATTATTTCTCCTGGTTCAGATACTCAGCTGGTGTAACTCAATGTAGCACCATTGAAATCAGTGGGCCAGATTCTAGGCTAGTGTAAACTGGTGGTGACTCTGTTGGAGTCAATGGGAACAGCTGGCAGAATGTATTCAAAATTTTGGCTCTGTGACTCGCACAAGATCACACAAGGATCCTGTGGCAGAGCCAGGAATTTACATGGGACTCCCTGAGTTCCAGCTCAGCGTTTTTAAGATAACACCATCCTTCCTCTCTAGTGGGTCAAACCAGACGTATCTGTTGCTTGACATTTGAACTGTTACATTAATGTAAGTATCAGTCACACTAGCGTTTGCCTAATTAAACTATGGAGATATTTGTATCTATGTCTTTTACAAATTCTGTATTCAGACAGAGCTCAGATTCCCAAGGGTTTGCTCTAATAAACTGGAATAAATGCTAGATCTCCTCTTGTATAGTTAGATCTCAGAAAGCAAGAGCTCCCCGTTGAAGATGCATGCAAAACCAAAATCTAAGGTGCAGAAAGGTAGGGTATCGCACACACACACAGGCAAAACCGCAAAAAGCAAGAAGGATGTTCAGATGTCATGGATACGGATGTGGTAGAAGGCCTAGAATAGAATAGAATAGAATAGAATAGAATAGACCTTTTGAGTCAACCCTCAGCAGGTGTAAATGGATTAATTTCCTTTTACTGCAATGAAGCTATGCTGATTTATCCCAGTGGGGGATCTGCTAAAGAGTATTTATTTCTCTTTCAGTTTGCCATACATCTGAGAGAAAGGGATTGAAATGTAGGATGGAGACCAATGACACCACAAAATTGACAGATCTATCTATCTATCTATCTATCTATCTATCTATCTATCTATCTATCTATCTATCTATCTATCTATCTATCTATCTATCTATCTAATTAGTTTCAAAGTTACCTATCATTCAATCAAACACATTGGGATGAAACTAAGACCCTTCAAAGAGTGTTATTTGAGAGAGAAAGAGATAGAGAGAGACTGATTCTATAGCCCAATGGTTTGTTTATGTCTGTGTGTCTGTGTTTGTTTCTCAGTTTGCGAATGTCTATTTGTGTATATGCCTATTTGTGTATTTCTATGTATGTATGTGTTATCATCTTCCATCGGTGTCTACAATGAAGTTACTACTAAAAATAATAAACTTTTGGCATTTAATATTATTAAATTATTGGAGGTGAAGGAGGAAAACAAGAAAGATGAGCAGGAAAGGAAAAGAAACGAAAGAACTGATTAGGAGCTACAGAATTCAATTAGTGTTTTCAGTGGTTAATTTGATGGAGGAAGGACCATGGATGTTCTAAAGGAAAGATTTTAACAGTCTTACTCATACCACGTAGTGCTTCCCTTCATACACAATTCCCTTTACTTCATTTGGTTTATTCAAAAACCAAGGTACTACTCAGCCTGTCTAAAGTACCAGTATCTGCCCCCAAATAAGGACTGAGGGCCAGACTTTCTGAGATATTTATGCACCGAATGGTACGGATAGGTGCCAAGTGAGATTTTCACAAGTGCCTAAATGAGATAGTCATCTAACTCCCAGAATGTTAATTGGAGTTAGGTACCTAAATCATTTAGGCACTTTTGTAAATTCCACTCAGCATTGATCTGCAGCTTTTGGCACCTAAATACCATTGTCAGTACAGTTTTGAGTAAGGTCTGAGTGATGACTTCACAATTCAGATCCAAGTAACATGTTTATTGAATTGTGGTACCTCACACTGATGCTTATATTAGAAATTGACCTAAAATGCTGAAAGGCTGAACTGTGAATCTCCTCATCACAGGAGTGAACAGTTATTTACATGAAGTCAATGGGTACATTCAGATAAGCCAATGCTTCCCAATGTAAATAAAGAGTCCTGCAACCTGGCATGGTGTTCTGATCTGCAATGGAGTCAGAGTTTGAAAGTAACCCTATCTGGGATCTTCATCATATAGACTGAGGAGCCAGACACAACATTCAGATCAGGATATCAATTTCTGGTTAGTCTGACGGTGTTTGGACCTGGGGCTCTGGTCCATCTATATTTTATATCCATAGGAATATTCTATTTACTACCCAGTGTTTGCTAGTGTTGAATCACTCCATTGATCTCGTCCCCTCTTTCCAGATTAACCGCTATGAAGCCATGGAAAAAGCAAACCAAACCACAGTGAAATAATTCATCTTCCTGGGATTTAGCAGCCTCCAGAATCTCCAGGTTCTTCTCTTTGTGTTCATCTTGTCCATTTACATGCTGTCACTCATGGGAAATTTTCTCATTATCGTCATTGTCCTGGCAGAACCTCTCCTCCATACCCCCATGTACTTCTTCCTGGGGAATCTCTCCTTCCTAGAGATCTGGTACACGTCGATCACTGTGCCCAAACTGCTGGCCAACTTCTTGTCCAGGAGCATCACCATCACAGTAAATGGATGTGTGACTCAGTATTACTTCTTCTTCTCTCTAGGAGCCACTGAATGCTTCCTCCTGGCCGTCATGGCCTACGACCACTACTTGGCAATCTGCAGCCCACTGCATTACACTACCATCATGAACCACAGGTTGTGCTTCCACCTTTCCGCCAGTTCCTGGGTTGGTGGATTCCTCTCCCCACTCTTGCCCACAATTCTAATCTCCCAGCTCTCATTCTGTGGCCCTCAGAAAATCAACCATTTCTTCTGCGACTCAGACCCAATCTTCAAACTGTCCTGCTCTGACACTTACATTCAGGAGGCTATTGGATATACCTGCAGCTCTGTGGTCATCCTGAGCTCCTTCTTGCTCACCATGTCTTCCTACGTCAACATCATAGCCAACATTGTGAAGCTGACATCTGCCAAAGCTCGGAAAAAAACCTTCTCCACTTGTGCCTCTCACCTCACCGTGGTGACCATCTATCTTATCTGTATAATTTTCCCCAACAGACGGGTTGGAGCGAGGACTCTAATCCTCCCCCTATTGCTCGGCACCTCTACGACCGGGGGTGTGCGCACCTGAATGATCGATCACTTTATACGTATGGTATGCCTTTTAGCAGTATTTAGCAGTATTTTCTACAATCAAAGTGTATGTCTTCCCCCTTTCGCTATTCTCGACCAAAAATGTTATGCTTCTAAGAAACACACAGGATCTTTTTCAGGGGAAAAGGCAATACACCGCGTTTATTGAAGATACAAAAATTAGCATATGCATTTAATCACACACACACACAAAGAAGAAAGGAGAGTAGCAAAATACGGACCCTGAACTTCAGAAAAGCAGACTTTGACTCCCTTAGGGATCTGATGGGCAGGATCTCCTGGGAGGCTAATATGAAGGGGAAAGGAGTCCAGGAAAGCTGGCTGCATTTTAAACAAGCCTTATTGCGGGCCCAGGAACAAACCATCCCAGTGTGCAGAAAGACTAGCAAATATGGCAGGCGACCAGCTTGGCTTAACAGTGAAATCTTCAGTGATCTTAAACACAAAAAGAAAGCTTACAAGAAGTGGAAACTTGGACAGATGACTAGTGAGGAGTATAAAAATATTGCTCAAGCATGAAGGGGTGTAATCAGGAAGGCCAAAACACAACTGGAGTTGCAGCTATCAAGTGATGTGAAGGGTAACAAGAAGGTTTTCTACAGGTATGTTGGCAATAAGAAAAAGGTCATAGAAAGTGTGGTACCCTTAATGAATGGGGGAGGCAACCTAGTGACAAAGGATATGGAAAAAGCTGAGGTACTCTATGCTTTTTTTGCCTCGGCCTTCACAGACAAGGTCAGCTCCCACACTGCTTTCCTGGGCAATACAGTATGGGGAGGAGGTGAGCAGCCCTCAGTGGTGAAAGAACAGGTTAAGGACTATTTAGAAAAGCTGGATATGAATAAGTCCATGGGTCCAGATCTAATGTATCCGAGGGTGCTGAGAGAATTGGCTGATGTGATTGCAGAGCCATTGGCCATTATCTTTGAAAACTCATGGCGATCGTGAGAGATCCCGGACGATTGGAAAAAGGCAAATATAGTGCTCATCTTTAAAAAAAGGGAAGAAGGAGAACCCGGGGAGCTACATACCGGTCAGCCTCACCTCATTCCCTGGAAAAATCATGGAGCAGGTCCTCAAAGAAAGCATTTGAAAGCATTTGGAGGAGAGGAAGATGATCAGAAACAGTCAACATGGATTCACCAAGGGGAAGTCATGCCTGAACAACCTGATTGCCTTCTATGATGAGATAACTGGTTCTGTGGATATGGGGAAAGCAGTGCATGTGATATATCTGGACTTTGGCAAAGCTTTTGATGCGGTCTCCCACAGTATTATTGCCGGCAAGTTAAAAAAGTATGGATTGGATGAATGGACTATAAGGTGGATAGAAAGCTGGCTAGATTGTCGGACTCAACGGTTAGTCATCAACGCTCAATGTCTAGTTGGCAGCCAGTATCAAGCTGTCCTGGGGCCGGTTTTGTTCAACAACTTTAATAATGAACTGGATGATGGGATGGATTGGACCCTCAGCAAATTCGCAGATTACACTAATCTGGGGGGGAGGGGTAGATACACTGGAGGGTAGGGATAGGTTCCAGAGTGACCTAGACAAATTGGAGGACTGGGAATAGTATTAGCGTGATTTCACAAGCAATCCCTACTGAATTACAATTAAGTGTCCCTCCATTGTCTTCAGGCGTCTATAGTCTTATTACTGCTTTACTGCTTTGCTGCTTTTCCTCTCACTCCTCCTGCAGTAAATCAGGAGTATCTCCTTTAAAGTCAATAGAGTTACTCAATTGTAAAAATGGTGAAAAAAGAATGGTATCAGGGCCAACAAACCTAACTAATTATGAGATCGTATTAGAGTATTTTTTCTTATATCATATTAGAGTATTTTGTAAAATATGTTGTCACACTTTGCATTACATGCCAAATTTAATTGCAAACTTTTTAGGGCACAGACAGAAGGATGTGAGTCTTCTACCCCTCCCATAAGTGTCACAACATTGTAATTCCATTGACTTTAGACTCGAGTACAGTTCAATTCAAAAGAACTGCAATGATGTATCTGAATTTACATTAGATTTTTTTGGTCAAATTGAGATCAGAATCTGGTTCAAGATACATAAACAGAGTTGTGGAAATGTGTATTTCTGTAAAGCACATTTAGCCAAATGACAAAAAATATAATACAGCACATAAATTAAATGTTGCTTGACTTTCAAAAGAGTATAAATGAATTAATCAATTAACTCTTATTGAAAGAAAGAAAGAAAGAAAGAAAGAAAGAAAGAAAGAAAGAAAGAAAGAAAGAAAGAAAGAAAGAAAGAAAGTTAAAAAAAAACAACTACAAGGATTAAGCACCAAGAATAGCTTTCTTGACGTCCAGATTAAAGGTTACAAGCAAAACAAAAGCACCTGGGGTTAGCACAGAGGAATCCACAAGCCATAAAGAAATAAAAAGAGATAAACCTAAATGCGTCTTCTTAAACATTTCCTAATCTACTTACATATCTGGGGTTTTAAATGAGTAGTTTCTAGGTATGATACTGATGATTTTTTCATACCTGGCCCAAGAGTCTTACAGCATACCTCTCCCTGTCCACCTGTCCACGGAGAACAACAGACAGACAAAAGGGGAGTCTTTTCTCAATTTTAAAATGTTCTAGCCATCCCATTGGCTTTTTACCTATGCATAGCAGTGAGATATTTTAACCCTTTACAGGTAGAGCAATTAGAGAACAGCTACTAAGAGGGATTTTATAGCTACTGGCTGGCTGGGTGTTCATAAAAGGGAGCTAACCCCTCCCCCCCCCCTTTCATTTATCACAACAAGATAATCCTATATAGGAAGGAAAACCCATATTGAGTTTCAGATTAGAGAGAGATTTTTCAGGAGTGGCAAATTACAAGGGTAAAATCTTTTCACTTGTATAGATCCTGTTCCAGCCAAGCACTTAAACACATGTTTTAGCATATGAGTCAACTCCTTGACTTCCCTGGACCACTCATGTGCTCAAAGATAAACAGTTCAACTGTTGGATCACGACCATAGATGTGATCCAGAGTTATGGTGTCATCACACTTATGGAGACCCATTGTGTCAATTACGCAAAGTGGATTTTCTGGGGGGAAAAAAAGACATTGCCTTTCTTCAATACTTTATTTGAAAAGCCATCTCTTCTTGGACATTTGCTCAGCCCCACAGTATGAGTCATTCTTGTACCTCGCTGAACAGAATGTGTTTCTCTAACAATTCTTCTAATATGTCCTGTTTTTCTAACTTCATCAAATATTCACTCATAGAGTTTAAGGCCGAAAGGGACAATTAAATCATCTAGTTTGAGCTCTTGCATATCACAGGCATGATAATTTCACCCAGTTACACTTGTATTGAGCCCAATAACTTGTATATGGATAAAGCATCTTTCAGAAAGTCCTCCAGTCTGAATTTGGCTGCTGTATAAACAACAAATAGAATTAGGAAATAAAACTGCCTTGGCCATAGGATGTACTGAGATGCAAATTCTTAGTTTAGCATCATTTGAACACAAAATGTTTTGGGTAATATCTGGGAATGTTCGGGTATTAACGCATCTTTTAAAACAATGGAAGTGGTCCTTGTTTGACACCTACAAATATGAATGGATGCAATATGTTTCCAGCATGGTTAAGCCTGATTCGCTATTGGGTGAAATTATTGTTAAAATTGCTCACCAACATTCTGTGGAGACAGAAATATGGAAAGTAAGCCCACTCCCAAAATTGACCATGGGATCCTTCTGGCTACCCTGGGTTATGGGTCAGTGGATCCCATGTGCTTCTAAAGTTAACTGGGTCTGGGTGGAGTCTGGTCATTGTCCCTGTTCCATACTCCCAGGTTCAGACCCCTGGTATCCTGTTGCCTCCTGATTCTGGAATCATTGTCCCAGACCCCCTGAGCTACCCTAGTTGCTTACACACACTCCCCAAGAGTTCCATCCCACCATGGTATCTCTGAGCTTCTAGTTTAACCCCATCAGGGACAGCATGGCAGGAAAGCAAGGCCAGGCAGAGGGATTTATTAACCAGACTAATTTTACTCTTAAAAGCACTCAAGAGTTTTAATAAAAAAAGATCATTGTCTGATCTCACCCCTTCTGGGAGTCTGAGGTTTGTAAGCAACTGAGCCCAAGCACAGTCCTTCCTTTTCTATCCCTCCTACTCTTCCTGATTAGATGATGTGTTGGGCAGCTCCCCGACCAGAGTAGTGTGCTGCTCCTACATAGGTGTAATAGATATGGCCATTTCCTGCAGTATCCTGAAAAAAACTGATTACATTATGTTTAAGTCTCTTTGGCATCCATTGCATTAAATGCAACGGTGATGGATTATTCTGAGCCTTGGGAAGTATTATGAACTTCAGTGAACTGTACTGAACAATGGGACAGGCAAGAATGGACTTTTGAACAAACAGTGTCAAGTGATTTGCTGGGGAATCTTTAGGGGGAGGTGACTGCAAATGTCCTCCTCTGGTTGTGCAAAACCCCCAGCCTTTTGAAGCTACTCCCTGAGGAAATGACCATTACCTGCTGATTACCTGTTCCCAGAATCTGAAGATCAAAGGCCCATGCTATATAAAGGAAAGACTGACCTATGCATGCAGGTTCTTGTTCTGAGCTAAAGCTGCTATGAACTTGTTACCACAGAAAATCCCCTAGATGCAGTTTGAAGGACTGACTCATACCAGACCCTGAGGTTGGAGGTGGGGTGATCGCTGGTTGGCTCATTAGCATCTGTGTAGGTTCTTTTATTCTTTTAAGATGTTTCCTCTGTAATGCTTTCACCTGAACAATAAATGTGCCTGCTTAGAAAGGGCTGTGTGGTAATTTATGACTATGGGCATTTACAGGCCTTTTAGGGGTTGCTGGGAATAACAAGGGATAGTCAGGGAATTGTGCAGCCAGGAAAAACCTTGGTCAGGAGGGATGGAGATGCGGGTCTCTGCCCAAGGGACGTGACAGCTGAGGAGCCAGAAGCCTAAAGGCGAGTACCCTTGCTGAACCACAGAGGGGGAATACGGGCACAGTTGCTGTTAGATCTCTGTCTTCCTGCCATGTGCTCAACTTGCCATATGCTCCATCCCTCAGTCCTGCTCACCCAACCTGTGGGCCGCTGAGTAGGAAAACCATTGTCCAGGGAGGTGGGCCAGCTGGTGTGAGAGGTGTCCTTCTGTGAGGTACCAAGCATCTTTAATGGGCAGGGCGGCTGCCAGAAATACAACTCAATAGGTTCACCTTGGGCACATTTAAATATGTATTTACCACACAGAACCAAATGGAGTTCATAATTTGATACAGAAATATCCCATTCTGTCACACTTTTCTTAATGTAACTTTCATTTTATTAATGTGACTTGTTTTATTTACACATGAACAGCAGAATTGGAACAGAGGTGGTCACCCAAAGCGAGTACAACTTCTGTCCCCAATTTGCAAATACATATATGCTTAACTTTACTACTGTGAGTAATCCCATTGATTCTGCAACCAGTCACGGTAGTAAAGGCAAGCATATGTTTAAGTGCTTGCAGGACTGAGACCTTACGTTACCACTTTTCTTTGAATACTATTGAGCCCAGTTTCTTTGAGTACATTTTGGTGTTTTCTCCCTCTATTCCCTTCATAGCTATCAGTGGTGGTCTTGGACATTTTTTAGTTTCCATCTGAATTTTCCAGGTTCTTCTTTATGTAGTTGTTGGTGGGATTTTTTAGTGTTTGTTTAAAAAACAGAATACCAACACCTGGAAAAAATATTCCAGAGCAGTACATTTACTGACGACTGAGCTTTATCTTTAACCAAAGTAAATATATATATATACTTATTTTGAAGAGGGGTGGCTTTCCATTCAAAAACTAGTAAATTTCTATAAGTTATTATTAATTGTTTTAATCTCTTAATAACAATGGAAGATAAATATCATTTTTTTTTAGCTCTAGTACTATATGAACTTGGTTTCATTATAGTACTTAGCTGCTGGAGCTGTATTTATGTGAAAAGCAGCTGTTCAATAAGGGTTTTGTCTAACATCTGAGTACTTACACTATTGGGTGGACAGTTTCTTATGGGATTTTCACAAGTGCCTGAGCAGGTTTTGCACCTGGGGCCAGAGTTTGAAACATGAGTTAAGCACTTGGGCCAGATTTTGTATGTAAGCACTGAGTAAGATTTTCAGAAGTATCTAGGGACTAGATTTACAATAGGATTTAGGCATCTAACTGCCACTTTAGGCACCTAAATCCCAGAATCAGGCCTCACTGGGATTCACAAACCCCCTGACCAGCTACCTCCAAACACTATAGGCACCTTTGCCTGGCACCTATGTTTTTCCACTGTAACCCTTCTGCCAGGTGGAGTCAGCAACAACAAGGGCCTGGTTCAATATCCAGGGTCCCTCTCACCAATATAACACAACCCCCACACACATAGTAATCGGGGAATATTAAACACCACCCCTGGGTGCATCTAGGAGGCAACACTTCCCCACTCACAAGCACTGAGTCTGTGTATAGCAGAGAAAACTTTTAATGAAAAGAGGAAAGGAGGCTGGCACCAATTTGGGAAAACACCACAACCATGATTCGAATATATACGACCATGAGCAAAACTCTCTCTTTGGACAGTGTCATTTGCCTCCGTTTCTCACCTTACGGTGTGAAAATGCAACAAACAAATATCCCTTTAACACAGCACTCCCCTCTCCCTCCACTGCCCCCGACTCACAGCTGCGGTGCTTGACCAGTGCAGACCCAGAGTTCAGAGGTGCATTCATGTGAGTTCACCTCCCAGCTGGGGGGGGGAGGAGAAGAAATGTCCAGCAATGTCTTAGTTGCTGCCGCCAATGCAACTGACTCACAATTGATGCTATGCACTCTGCCTCGCTGCCTGATGCCACCGCTGCGCCCTCGTTCATACCGCTGCTGTCGTTCGTCGTGCCACCATTCGCTCCATTGCGCTGTCGTGTGCTCCGTCACCGATGTCCCTACACCCTCACCTTCCGCTGACACCTGCCTCTCTACTGTGACCTCTGCGAGTCAGTCTCCCCGGGTTCCACCCAGCTCTCAGTGATTTCAGATCTCAGTGGGGGAACCTCGCTGCTAGTGCAGGCTGGACTGTCTCCTCCACAGAAATGCTGTCCCACAGCAGAGCTAAGCACTTAGACCTGATTATCAGTGATTTCAGCTCTAGTGGTCACTTAACAAAACAAAGCACTCTCTATGGAGGCTAATCAGCTCTGCCTTTAAACAGGGGAGAGGGGCAGGTCAAATGGTGCCTATGACTCTTAGGCTGAGCCCACACCACCATGCAGAAATACCTGTCCTCACCCTCTCTCTCCCTTTTTCCACTGCGATCTGGCATCCAAGCCCCCTGCTTAGCGAGTTCAGTCCAGTTGAGGGTGACCCCCTCAATCAGGACAGGCTGAGCACAGTTCTGCTTCCCTTTACTTGTACAATCGGGATAACAACATTTACTGAACCCTGCATTCAAATTTTAAAAAATTATTAAAGCTATTGTTAAAAAAAGTATGTAATACAAAAGTTTAGAGAAGAGTGTCTGGACACCTGGGTATAGTGCTTAGATTATCCACAAATTTCTGTGTATTGAAATCCTTAGTTCCATGAAAATTTACACCATCTTTGGACCTGGCCTACAGGGGAAAAGGCAGGTGAGAATTGGGTTCACTCTTGGAAAAAATGCTATTTTGTGGTGAATGGAAGGATTTTCCTGATGGCCACTTTGACCTCGTTATTGCGCAGACTATAGATCAGAGGGTTCAGGGTGGGAGTGACTAGGGTGTACATTATGGCCACCACCTTGTCCTTATGCTGCGAGTTACTTGAGGTTGGCCGGATGTATGTGTAGATGGTGGTGGAGTAGTACAAGGTGACCACAAGCAGGTGGGAGGAGCAGGTGGAGAAGGCTTTCTGCTTCCCTTTGGAGCTCTGAATTTTCAGGATGGTGATGATGATGAAGCTATAGGACACGGTGGTCAGCATGAAGTTCCCCATGGCCAGGAAGATGTCAGCCATGAACATCATGATTTCGTTGAGGTAGGTGGAGCTGCAGGACAGTGCCAGTATTGTTGGGAACTCACAGAAGAAATGCTGGATGAGGTTCGGACCACAAAAATCCAGGCGCAGCACAAGCAATATGTTGACAAATGAACTGATGGTACCAACAGCCCAGACACTGCCTGCTAAATGGATACAAATTTCCTTGCTCATGAGTTTTACATAATGCAATGGGTGGCAAATGGCTACATACCGGTCATATGACATGACAGTGAGCAGCAGAAGCTCCGTCGCCAGTGATGATGTAAAGACAAAGAGCTGGGTGATGCAGCCTCCAAAGGAGATGGTTTTCTTCTCCTGCATCAGGTTTTCCAGCATCTTAGGTACAACTGAGGAAGTGCACAAAATGTCAACCAGGGCTAAATTGGCGATGAAAAAGTACATGGGAGTGTGGAGAGGTGGGTGGATGACAATAGCCACAATGATCAGGGAATTGTCCATGATGATAGCTGTATAAAAGCACAGGAATAGCCCAAAGAACAGCCCCTGGTGCTGAGGATGGTCGAAGAGCCCCTGCATGATGAACTCAGTCACTCTGGTGTGGTTACTACGTTCCATTGCTTGAGTGTTCCTTCTATAGCAACACAGATTAAAGTTTTGGTCAGGTATTGCATCAGAAACTACAGCAATATGGCAACTGAAGCATCTGGATGGACCGATGGGGGGTGGGATAGATAGATAGATAGATAGATAGATAGATAGATAGATAGATAGATAGATAGATAGATAGATAGATCTTTTGTGATGCTCTAGATATTTCACCCAACATATAAACAAACTGAGCTACATTAAAATATATTAGCACAATAAAGTGCCTCTGCTACTGAATATATATTCTCCTGACATTTGACTGTAGAAGGGGGAAATAACACCCTGGATGTTCTCGAGTAGAGGCACGTAAAGTCAGTTGGACTATTTGCTTAAAGTATCAGAGTTAGCTGTTCACAGTATGATCTCAAAACATCATTCTTACACCAGTAGCTTATTAGTAACCAAGATTCCACTTTCTACATTAATACATCTGTTGCAATCTAGGACATTTTCAGTATATATAACATACAATGTATATAATAGAAAACTTGACATAATTATATGTGTATGTAGGTGGAATCAAGATGCAGAAAAGACAGGACTTGATTTCCTTTTAACTCACTCTGGTGTAAATCAGACATAACTCCATTGCAATAAAACGGCTAATTCTCCACTCATTGGAGATGCACTGGTATCAGGGCCGGCGCTTCCATTAGGCGACCTAGGCGGTCGCCTAGGGCGCTGCTATTTTGGGGGCGCATGCGCCCCCGCCGCCCGTAGAAAGTTGGGGGCGGGACCTTCTGCCGCCGCTGTTGGGGGAGGGATTTCGGGGGCGGGACCTTCCGCCGCCTAGGGCGCCGGCAGAGCTGGCGCCGCTACTGACTGGTATACAACTAGTGACAATGAGAGGGGAATCAAGACCCCCATATTTCATTTTTATGATAACCTATGTGTCAATAGACAAATTTTGCTTCATTATTAGGAATAGTATTAGCATGATTTGACAGGCAATCCCTACTGAATTACAGTTAAATTTCCCTCCATTGTCTTCAGATGTCTCTAGTCTTATTACTGCTTTACTGGTTTTGCTGCTTTTCCTCTCACTCCTCCTGCAGTAAATCAGAAGTATCTCCTTTAAAGTCAATAGAGTTACTCAATTGTAAAAATGGTAAAAAAGAATAGTATCAGGGCCAACAAATCTAATTAATTATGAGATCATATTAGAGTAATTTTTCATATATCATATTAGAGTATTTTGTAAAATATGCTGTCATGCTTTGCATCACATGCCAAATTCAATTGCAAACTTTTGAGGGCACAAACAGAAGGATGTGAATCTTCTACCTCTCCCATAAGTGTCACAACATTGTAACTCCATTGACTTTAGACTCGAGTACAGTTCAATTCAAAAGAACTGCAATGATGTATGTGAATTTACATTAGATTTTTTTGGTCAAATTGAGATCAGAATCTGGTTCACGATACATAAACAGAGTTGTGGAAATGTGTATTTCTGCAAAGCACATTTAGCCAAATGACAAAAAATATAATACAGCACATAAATTAAATGTTGCTTGACTTTCAAAAGAGTATAAATGAATTAATCATTTAACTCTTATTGAATTGCATAAGGAGTTGGTGCTTAACACATTTAGGAGCCTTTGAAAATATCATCCTTAAGAAGAAAACTTGATTTAGAAGAAAGAAAGAAAGAAAGAAAGAAAGAAAGAAAGAAAGAAAGAAAGAAAGAAAGAAAGAAAGAAAGAAAGAAAGAAAGAAAGAAAGGAAGAAAGAAAGAAAGAAAGAACGAAATTCTTACCTCTCATTCAAACTTCAAATACAATAAACCAAACAGCAATTTAAATACAGACTCTGAATGAGATATGGCTTGTTGAAGACGATTGTTGTGCATATAGAGTAGGCTTTTGTAGTGAAATATTGCTTCCCTTGTGAATTTGGTGAAGATTTAACTCTCAAACAAGGCCCCGAAGGGGAAGGTAAATGGGAATCACATAAAAGAGTAGAAATGAGAGCCAAATTTGATTTACAGGTGTCAAGGCTAATTCCCCACTCTGGTAGTCCGAGGGCAGAAGGTGTGGGCCCACAGGGATTCTAAAAATTAATACTGGCCACTCCAGGCTTATATTAAACTCCCAGGGTTACAGCTTTTCTCTGACCTTGGATTGGTAGATGCTGCCACCACCCAAGTGCAGAACCCCTTTGAGAGCCCAGGAAGGCATACTTGGGAATTCCTTCCTGTGGGGTACCCTCAAGCCGTTTCACCCCCCGCTCTCCCTCCAGGGAAGAGGTGAGAAAGAAAAACAAAGGAGATAAGCTGTTGCCACCAGCTAATTAAATGACGTGCACAAACCTCTTAGAACACAAAAATCCAATTCTGTTGTTAAAAAAGGGTAAATTTTATTAATAAAAAAAAGAAGGAAAATACATCTGGAAACTCAGGCTATTGCTAGAATTAAAAAAAAAACTACAAGGATTAAGCACCAAGAATAGCTTTCTTGAGGTCCAGCTTAAAGGTTACAAGCAAAACAAAAGCACCTGGGGTTAGCACAGAGGAATCCACAAGCCATAAAGAAATAAAAAGAGATAAACCTCATCGTGTCTCTCTAGACATTTCCTGATCTACTTACATATCTGGGGTTTTAAATGAGTAGTTTCCAGATATGATACTGATGATTTTTTCATACCTGGCACAAGCTACTTACAGCATAGTTCTGCCCTATCTGCCTCTCCCCAGAGAACAACAACAAACAGAAAAAAAAAGGGGAGTCTTTTCTCAATTTTAAAAAGTTTTAGCCTTCCCATTGGCTCTTTTGGCCAGGTGCCCCCTCACTTCCTTTTACTTATGCATAGCAGTGAGATTTTTTAACCCTTTACAAGTAGAGCAATTAGAGAACAGCTACTAAGAGGGATTTTATAGCTACTGGCTGGCTGGGTGTCCATAAAAGGGAGCTACCCCCGCCCCTTCATTTATCACAACAAGATAATCCTATATAGGAAGGAAAACCCATATTGAGTTTCAGATTAGAGAGAGATTTTTCAGGAGTGGCAATTACAAGGGTAAAATCTTTTTACTTGTATAGATCCTGTTCCAGCCAAGCACTTAAACACATGTTTTAGCATATGAGTCAACTCCTTGACTTCCCTGGACCACTCATGTGCTCAAAGATAAACAGATCAACGGTTGGATCAAGACCATAGATGTGATCCAGAGTTATGGTGTCATCACACTTATGGAGACCCATTGTGTCAATTACGCAAAGTGGATTTTCTGGGGGAAAAAAAAGACATTGCCTTTCTTCAATACTTTATTTGAAAAGCCATCTCTTGTTGGACATTTGCTCAGCCCCACAGTATGAGTCATTCTTGTACCTCGCTGAACAGAATGTGTTTCTCTAACAATTCTTCTAATATGTCCTGTTTTTCTAACTTCATCAAATATTCACTCATAGAGTTTAAGGCCAGAAGGGACAATTAAATCATCTAGTTTGAGCTCTTGCATATCACAGGCATGATAATTTCACCCAGTTACACTTGTATTGAGCCCAATAACTTGTATTTGGATAAAGCATCTTTCAGAAAGTCCTCCAGTCTGAATTTGATGCCATGAAGAGAATCCACCACTTCCCTGGACATTTCTTCCATCAGTTAATCACTTTCAGTGTTAAAAATGTGTGCTTTATTACTTATTTGAATTATGGTGGCTTTAGATTCCTGCCATTGATTCTTGTTATCCATTTCTCTGTTAAAGAGCCCTGTGTTATAACTTGGCCATGTATGACCCTGAATGGCAACCTGTGCGTTACAAATAGACACAACTGTAGTAGGAGGATTTTATTCTTGTATTTTGTATAATTTGGAATGAAGGATAAAGAATAATAATGTAGCATGCATTAAGTGTGCATTAAATGTATTGGTGTATGATTTAACCATATCCTGCCAGCCACACTTTTTGAATAGCAGAAAGGAATGGCCTAATGGGCCATTGGTAGAGATGCATCAGCTAGAACAGGGGTCGGCAACCTTTCAGAAGTGGTGTGCCGAGTCTTCATTTATTCACTCTAATTTAAGGTTTCGCGTGCCAGTAACACATTTTAACGTTTTTAGAAGTTCTCTTTCTATAAGTCTACAATATATAACTAAACTATTGTTGTCTGTAAAGTAAATAAGGTTTTTAAAATGTTTAAGAAGATTCATTTAAAATTAAATTAAAATGCAGAGTCCCCCGGACCGGTGGCCAGGACCCAGGCAGTGTGAGTGCCACTGAAAATCAGCTTGCGTGCCGCCTTTGGCACGCGTGCCATAGGTTGCCTACCCCTGAGCTAGAATCTGTGTCTGGGCTGATTTCAAAGCAGTAACAGACCTTTTAGGATCACCACTTTGTTGTAGGTTTAGCATTTTAAAATAAGTAAAAGAATAATCACTTCCCTTGATCTGCTGGCAAAGCTCCTTCTAATGCAGCCCAATATGCCATTAGCTTTCTTGGCAGCAAGGGCACACTGCTGACTCATATCCAGCTTCTCATCCACTCTAATCCCCAGGTCCTTTTCTGCAGAACTGCTGCTTAGTCAGTCAGTCCCGAGCCTGTAGCGGTGCCTGGGATTCTTCCGTCCTAAGTGCAGGACTCTGCACTTGTCCTTGTTGAACCTCATCAGATTTCTTTTGGCCCAATCCTCCAATTTGTCTAGGTCACTCTGGACCCTATCCCTACCCTCCAGTATATCTACCTCTCCCCCCAGCTTAGAGTCATCTGCCAACTTGCTGAGGGTGCAATCCATCCCGCAAGTGGCTACCCGCTACTGCCCTGAAGGGCTTGAAATCAGTCCTGGGAGAGGGCTGAGGCTGCGAGAGGGATGCTGCTAGGAAAAGCAGAAAGCTTCGGGTGATTGGGGAACCAGCCACAGATGCGGCCACGCCCCAATCAGGGGCCAGCTGGCCCTTCTAAGAGTGCAGTGGGCCAGAAGCATACAGAGTCTTACTCTCTAGATGTGGAGAGGGATGGGCCTGGCTACTAGGAGCTAAGCAGGGTACCAAGACTGGAGCAGGGCTGGGGGAAGGCCAGAGGAGCTGGGAGCTCCATCCTAGAACCCCCCCCCCCAGGCTGCAGGCCTTGTTAAAGGCCAAAGAAGGGTACTGGGGTTGCAGAGGGCAGCCCAAGGGTAGGCAGAGGCAGCAGGTCCAAACCCCCCTTGCCGGTGTTGAGTGGCACTTACACTGCAGTCTGCCCCAGGAAACGGGAGCTAGTTAATGACTGGCAGTGGCCATAGACTGAGGCAAGGTGGGGATAGAGGGTGGGGGTTCCCTGGGGAGGGGAGACCCAGATCTGTGGGGGTACTGCCAGGGGGCAGCACCCCGGCCTGAAAGGGACACTGGGGTCCAGGAGGGACTCAGGCCCAGTGGCAAGTGGGACACCGGCCTGCAGAGGGCACTTCTGGGTCGAAGAGCTAATTCCCCGGACGATCAACAGGAGGTGCCGCAGGGGTGAGTCCTGCCCCATTACATCATCCCATCATCCAGATCATTAATAAAGATGTTGAACAAAACAGGCCCAGGACCGATGCCTGGGGCACTTCGCTTGATACCGTCTGCCAACTAGACATCGAGCCATTGATCACTATCCATTCAGCCCAACAACCTAGACAGCTTTCTATGCACCTTATAATCCATTCATCCAATTCATACTTTTTTAACTTGCTGTCAAGAATACTGTGGGAGACCACATCAAAAGCTTTGCTAAAGTCCAGATAGATCACGTCCACTGCTTTCCCCATATCCACAGAGCCAGTTATCTCATCATAGAAGGCAATCAGGTTGGTCAGGCATGACTTCCCCTTGGTGAATCCATGTTGACTGTTCCTGATCACCTTCCTCGCTTCTAAGTGCTTCAAAATGGTTTTATTGAGGACCTGCTCCATGATTTTTCCAGGGACTGACGTGAGGCTGACCGGTTTGTAGTTCCCCGGGTTCTCCTTCTTCCCTTTTTTAAAGATGGGCACTACATTAGCCTTTTTTCAATCATCTGGGATCTCCCCCGATCGCCATGAGTTTTCAAAGATAATGGCCAATGACTCTGCAATAACATCAGCTAATTCCCTCAGCACCCCCGGATGCATTAGATCTGAACCCAGGAACTTGTGCATTTCCAGCTTTTCTAAATAGTCCTTAACCTGTTCTTTCTTCACTGAGGGCTGCTCACCTCCTCCCCATACTGTTGCACAGGACAGCAGTGTGGGAGCTGACCTTGTCTGTGAAGACCGGGGCAAAAAAAAACATTGAGTACTTCAGCTTTTTCAACATCATCTGTCACTAGGTTACCTCCCCCATTCATTAAGGGTACCACACTTTCCCTTGCCTTTTTTCTTGTTTGCTAACATACCTATAGAAACCCTTCATGTTACCATTAACATCACTTGAAAGCTGCAACTCCAGTTGTGTTTTGGCCTTCCTGATTACACCCCTGCATGTTTGAGCAATATTTTTATACTCCTCACTGGTCATCTGTCCAATTTCCACTTCTTGTAAGCTTCCTTTTTGTGTTTAAGATCACTGAAGATTTCACTGTTAAGCCAAGCTGGTCGCCTGCCATATTTGCTAGTCTTTCTGCACACAGGGATGGTTTGTTCCTGGGCCTGCAATAAGGCTTGTTTAAAATTCAGCCAGCTTTCCTGGACTCCTTTCCCTCTCATATTAGCCTCCCAGGGGATTCTGCCCATCAGATCCCTAAGGGAGTCAAATTTTGCTTTTCTGAAGTCCAGGGTCCGTATTTTGCTACTCTCCTTTCTTCTTTGTGTGTGTGTGTGTGATTAAATGCATATGCTAATTTTTGTATCTTCAATAAACGCGGTGTATTGCCTTTTCCCCTGAAAAAGATCCTGTGTGCTTCTTAGAAGCATAACATTTTTGGTGGAAAATTGCGAAAGGGGGAAGACATACACTTTGATTGTTGAAAATAATGCTAAATACTGCTAAAAGGCATACCATACGTATAAAGTGATCGATCATTCAGGTGTGCACACTCCCAGTTGTAGAGGTGCCGAGCAATAGGGGGAGGATTAGAGTCCTCGCTCCGACCCATCTGTTGGGGAAAAATTGCATATGTGAATATACCCTTGGTCATAGCAGGATCGAGCCCAAAAGGTAGGGGGCTTAGCGTTCCCCTATCCTGCTCTGTCAGGCAGAGTTTTTAGAGGGAATAGACTTTTTGTGTTTTGTAAGTCCCAGCACGAGCATGGGCACAGAAAAGTCCTAAAGATAAAAGAGATTCATAAAGAAAATATGTTCAGGCGAAAAGAGTCCCCTAAGGACAAAGCTCAATAAGAGCAGAAAAAAATGCCATTTATAGAGGAAATTACTCCTTTTAAGACAATTTTGCAAAGGTTTGGGCGACTGAACAAGCATTAGCCAATGTCCATACTATAGCTGATTTGGAAGATAGATTGGCAAAATATCTGTTGGTCTACACGCCATAGACCCCGATAAAAAGAGACTCGGCTGCAATTTGGCTATTGTGGGAAGCATGCAATGAGGCATTCCTTCGCTTGGCTAGCTGCCGAGAGGTAAACGCCGCACTCCATGAGAAACTTGGTGTATCTGAACGAGAAACTGATAAATGGAAAATACTGGCCACTGGGGTCCAAAGCCAGTTAGACATTCTCAAAGATACTCTAAGAGAAGTTAAAGTAAAAGTGAAGGGATTATCTAAACAGATGGAGGAAAAAGATAAAATACAAAAAGAGAATCAGGTTTTACAGGGAATGGTAAAGAAACTAACGTTAGAACAAGGTAGATCCCCTGCCAATCACAACCGCTGTGAATCTATTGTTAAATGTCTCAAAACAAAACTGGGGTTTGAAACCTGCCAAGTAGTAGCTGTGATGGCAGGAGAATGGGATCAAGCCCAATATGGTGAGATCCCCAAATGGGAGGGAGAATGGGACCCTAGAGAATCTTGGAATGGAGATATATGGGATGAACCCCAGGGATTGGAACCTTTTGAACGAAACCCTATTGCAGGAATACGACAAACTACAGTCACAACACCCACAGAGGGAGGGGGAAGTACAACTGTCACCACTGTCCCTGTATCAGCCACTGACTTAAAAGCCATGGCTGATAGTTTGGGACCCCTAAAAAAGGACAATTTCTCCAGATGGTGCTCTAATGCGTTTTTGCTCGCAATAAGGGAAGAGCTGAACGCCATTGAAGTCTGCCGCTTGATGGGTGTCTGCGGGTCTTCAGAGATTCGGGGGGTCTTAGATAGGATTAGAGTTGATGAGAACAATAGTATATTGACTTTAATGGGACTTTTTGGGGAACTAAGAGGCTTGGTCCAACAAATAACTACCCATTCTGGACCATAGCCCACTATAAAAAAAGCAAGGGCTGCCTATGTAGCTGCATTAGAACCAGCAGTTTCGTACACCAATGAGAGTGGCACAAAGGGAATCACAGGATCCTGAGGAGGATATACTAGAGACCGCCCCAATGGATGGGGAAACTGGGGCAACAAGGAGATCGGTTATACACAGACCTCCATCAATATCAGACAGCCTCCTCCCAGAAATCAAAGGAGGGTGGTGGGCACACGGAAAATGAGGCGAACACTAATGCAGCACGGGGCAAATCATGAACAGTGGAATGGGGCCCCCACAGTAGAACGAGTCGGGGAAGCCATGACCCGTTGCAAACCCAACCAAAAGAGGTAGCTAGTGTAACTCCTAGTGCACCACCACCTTCTTCCTCAATGCAATGCTTCCCGGACCCACTCCCTTTGCCCGGGTCAAGAATAGAGGGGCCCGCTGAATGAGGAAACCCCACCACCAGTAGCAGCACAGAGGTGGAGGTTCATAGGCAAGGTCTCATGGGATCCTGGGGGACTACCATGTGTTTATGTTCAGCAGGGTGGATATACACTAGCTTTAATATATCGTTAATCAAAACAACCCCAAAAGCAGGAAAAAGAATAAAACAGGTAGCTTTGAAATCCTTTCAAGGGAAACCTAGTCTCGGGCGGGAATGGACCCAAGTCCCCTTTTCGGTACAAGGGTTTTTGACATTAAGGGATTTGATCCAGACTCCCGGTATGGGATCTGACTGGTTGTTCAAAAACAATGTGGTGATTTATATGCCTAGAGGTACTCTTTGGAAGTTAGAAATTCTTCCTCCCCATTCAGGAAAAACTGGGCAGGAGGTTATATGAACAAAAGGGAAGAGAGTCCACTAGCTGCACTTACAGCTCAACAAGCTGAAAAGTGGCACTTAAAATTCCCTTCAGTATGGACTCAAAAGAAAACAGATTGCGGTAAAATTAATGCTTGTGTTAAGATTGTTGGGGAATTTGTGCCTCCACAAAAACAATATTCTTACCCGAGAGAGGCAGAGGCCCAATTGGTGCAAACCATCCAGGAATTAGAACCACAAGGGATCATTCGAAAAACGAATTTACCCTTTAACTCCCCTGTGAGCCCAGTGCTAAAGGCAGACGGCCAATCTTGGCGTTTAACAATTGATTATAGAAGAATCAATAAGGGCACCATTCCTATGGCCCCTATTGTGGCTGATATGACACAGGTCATACAAAAAGTGCAAGCCACATCTAAAAATTTCTCAGTTCTTGATTTGCCCAACTGTTTCTTTGCCATGCCCCTAAATCCGGACTTGCCTTTACAATAAAGGAGCAACAATGGACTTTTTGTCGGTTGCCCCAGGGATATCACAACAGCCCGGCTATTGCCCATAGGCATGTTGTGCATATGCTAGACCAGTTGAATCCACAAGAAAAGCCTTTTGTGTTTTCATATGTAGATGACATTTTGATATTTGGGGAAACTGAGGCACAAACTCAAACACTAATGGAAAAAGTGTTGGCACTAATTCAGAAAATGGGGTTCAAAGTAGCCTTAGACACGGCTCACTTGATGCTACCTCAGGTTTCATACCTGGGCATAGTCGTTGGACAAGAAGGGAGACAGGTCGATCAGAGGAAGCTAAGGGCACCGGTAGACATGCCAGCCAATACCGACGCCCACTCTTTGAGAGTTCTGCTAGGAGGATTCAATTTTCTTAGACCGCACATTTATAAATATGCTGAAATAACTCACCCATTGTGGAAACTGCTAAAGAAAAAGACAAAATGGGAATGGTGAAAAGAGCAGGACTCCGCTTTAACCCTGCTAAAACAGAAGGCTCTCACAGCCCCAGTCCTGCATTTCCCTGATGAATCACAGCCTTGTGTTGTTTGTTTGGCAGCTAATAAAATGGCCTTGGCTGCCACACTATTACAAAACAATGAACAGTGCCAGTAGCATATGAATCCAGGAAATTACAAGGAGCAGAAATAAATGTTGACCCCTGTGAATGTGAGTGTCTAGCAGCCATCTGGGCAGTTCAATCTTTTGAGCCCCTCACAGGAACAGCCCCTATTACTATCCAAAGCAGTCACACTCCTCTCAAGTACATTTTGTCAGGGAGATTGATGGGAGGTAAAGTCTCAAACACCCGAATGGCTCAATGGACGGTTATTTTAGTTAACAGAGAAGTGACCACTGAAACTGTCCAAGTCGGACATGCTAACACATGCCCTAATTGAAAAAGGGAACCAACATGAATGTCCAGAGGTCACTCTGGAGCAAAGAATTGCCTTGGTAGAGGCACCCCCACTGGAAGAATTAGATACCGTGGGTCAAGAAAAGCACATCTGGTTTACTGACAGGAGTGCAATGGTAGTAAAAGGGAAAAGGTGTGTAAAATACGTTGCCATTAAGTTAGAAGAGGAAATCATTGAGGGACATTTAAACCATGGATCGGCTCAGCATGCCGAGCTCCACACAATTTATCAGGTTTTAAGGAAATATGAAAATTCCCCACGGCCCGTGTATATTTATGCTGACAGTGATTTTTGTGTGAAGCGGATACAGTTTTCAATACATGATTGGTATAGGAATGGGTGGAAAGCAGGAGATGGAAAGTATATTGCATATTCAGAGGAATGGAAATGGATTTACCAGTGGGTAACAAAGAACCCTAAACAGTTAAAGGTGCAACATGTAAGGGCACACAGTAAAGGAATGGGTATGGATGCCACCTGGAGTAACCAGGTAGATACAATAGCTTGACAGCATGACATAGCAGTTGTAACCAGAGGTCAGAAAAGGAACATTGGTGCTGACACATCTGAGCCAACAGATGGCACTGCAGACTGCTTAACTGAGTTCCAGGAAAAATAGAAAGACAGGAGTTACTTAATGTAGCCCATCCGTTTATGCATGAAGGAGTGGAAGGGACATTAAGAAGGCTAAAGCAAGTAGCAGAATGGGAGTGTATGGAAGACGATGTTAAAACATGGGTGCGAAACTGTGTGCGGTGCGCTCAGGACAAGGCTTGTCCTCCGCACTGGCAACCATGATGCACCAATGAAGGCAAAGGCCGTGGCACAGGGTTCAAATTGATTTTATTGATAAACTGCCAAGGAGTAAGGAAGGATTCCAGTACTTATTGGTAATAATTGATTCCTTTTCAGGATGGGTGGATGCATTTCCCACTAAAAATAACAGCACCAGGGTGGTGCCAAAATGTTCTTTAATGAGGTAGTATGGAGATATGGCACCCCTGAAATAATAGATTCTGACAATCGGGGAGCCTTTGTAGGAGAAATCTTTACAATAATGATACAAACCTTGGGAATTAAACAAAAGCTCCATATACCATACTGGCCTCAGTCCTCAGGCCAAGTAGAGTGCATGAACTGCCCTATTAAGGAACCGCTCCAGAAGGTAGTAAATCACAGAGGAAAAGACTGGCCAGATAAACTGCCCATGATTTTGACTGTCATCCAGAGCAGTAATAGACTAAGGACAAAAATTCAACCCTTTCAAATTCTGTTTCGACATCCAATCTGCCAAATGATTGATCCTAGTTACCTGGTACAGGGTCAAGAAGAGAGCTGTAATATAACCCAGCATGATTAGTTTCAATGGCTCAAACAGGTACAAGAAGATAAAACCACCCTCCAGTATAGGGTTAATCAGGCCATTAAACACATGAACAACAAAATTCAGAAAGAAAGACCCAAAAAGGCAGCCCTGTGGGAAACAGGGGACCAAGTCATGTACCTTAAAATGGGTAAAAGGGGTCACTCCCTGGAACCAGAATGGACCGCCTTAGCCCATTGGTATACCGCATTGAAAAAAATGGAAAAATGAAATGGGTACATGTTTCACAAATTAAACTGTTTACATAAATAATGATGTTTGAATTCTTTGCAGAAAAGGACATCCCGGAACCTGAGCATGAGGTGCTGCTTAACCACCACAATTTTAATCCACCGAAAATGAGACTCCAGTGTAAGGTCTGGCTTTACCTGCTTCTGGGAACTTTTAGTACCCAGATAATTAGAGCAATCATGGGAGAAGACACAGCCCTCCTCATAAGCCAATATTTAAGGAATTATTCACTCCCCGCCAACCAATCATGGATTCCTATCCATGATATGGTGATTGTCATATAATGGTATGATAAAAACATCCCTCCTTCTCTTCCTGCTTAGATGATGTGATGGGCAGCTCCCTGACCAGAGTAGTGTGCTGCTCCTACATAGGTGTGATAGATATGGCAATTTCCTGCAGTATCCTTGAAAAAACTGATTACATTATGTTTAAGTCTCTTTGGCATCCATTGTATTCAATGATTACATTGGGACAGGCAAGAATGGACTTTTGAACAAACAGTGTCAAGTGGTTTGCCTGGGGAATCTTTAGGGGGAGGTGAATGCAAATGTCCTCCTCTGGTTGTGCAAAACCCCCAGCCTTTTGAAGCTACTCCCTGAGGAAATGACCATTACCTGCTGATTACCTGTTCCCAGAATCTGAAGATCAAAGGCCCATGCTATATAAAGGAAAGACTGACCTATGCATGCAGGTTCTTGTTCTGAGCTAAAGCTGCTATGAACTTGTTGCCACAGAAAAACCCCTAGATGGAATTTGAAGGACTGATTCATACCAGACCCTGAGGTTGGAGGTGGGGTGATCGCTGGTTGGCTCATTAGCATCAGTGTAGGTTCTTTTATTATTTTAAGATGTTTCCTCTGTAATGCTTTCACCTGAACAATAAATGTGCCTGCTTAGAAAGGGCTGTGTGGTAATTTATGACTATGGGCATTTACAGACATTTTAGGTCTTGCTGGAAATAATACAGGATAGTCAGGGAATTGTGCAGCCAGGAAAAACCCTGGTCAGGAGGGACAGATATTTTGAAGAGGGGTGTCTTTCCACTGAAAAACTAGTAAATTTCTATAAGTTATTTTTAAAAGTTTTAATCTCTTAATAACAATGGAAGATAAATATCTTTTTTTTTAGCTCTAGTACTATATGAACTTGGTTTCATTATAGTACTTAGCTGCTGGAGCTGTATTTATGTGAAAAGCAGCTCTTCAATAAGGGCTTTGTCTAACATCTGAGTACTTACACTATTGGGTGGACAGTTTCTTATGGGATTTTCACAAGTGCCTGAGCAGGTTTTGCACCTGGGGCCAGAGTTTGAAACATGAGTTAAGCACTTGGGCCAGATTTTGTATGTAAGCACTGAGTAAGATTTTCAGAAGTATCTAGGGACTAGATTTACAATTTAGGCACCTAAATCCCAGAATCAGGCCTCACTGGGATTCACAAACCCCCTGACCAGCTACCTCCAAACACTATAGGCACCTTTGCCTGGAACTTACATTTTTGCACCGTAACCCTTCTGCCAGGTGGAGTCAGCAACAACAAGGGCCTGGTTCAATATCCAGGGTCCCTCTCACCAATATAACACAACCCCACCCCCCCAGTAATAGGGGAATATTAAACACCACCCCTGGGTGCATCTAGGAGGCAACACTTCCCCACTCACAAGCACTGAGTCTGTGTACAGCAGAGAAAACTTTTAATGAAAAGAGGAAAGGAGCCTGGCACCAATTTGGGAAAACACCACAACCATGATTCGAATATATACGACCATGAGCAAAACTCCCTCTCCAGAGGACTTTGGACAGTGTCATTTGCCTCCATTTCTCACCTTACGGTGTGAAAATCCAACAAAGGTCCCTTTAAGATGCCACTCCCCTCTCCCTCCACTGCCCCCGACTCACAGCTGCTGTGCTTGACCAGTGCAGACCCAGAGCTCAGAGGTGCATTCATGTGAGTTCACCTCCCAGCTGGGGGGCGGGGGGGGGGAAGAAATGTCCAGCAATGTCTTAGTTGCCGCCACCACCAATGCAACAGACTCACAATTGATGCTATGCACTCTGCCTCGCTGCCTGCTGCCACCGCTGCGCCCTCGTTCACGCCACTGCTGTCGTTCATCATCCCACCATTCGCTCCATTGTGCATCCTATGCCCTCACCTTCTGTCTACTGTGACCTCTATGAGTCAGTCTCTTGGGGTTTCACCCAGCTCTCATTGATTTCAGATCTCAGTGGGGGAACCTCGCTGCTAGTGCAGGCTGGACTGTCTCCTCTACAGAAATGCTGTCCCACAGCAGATCTAAGCATCTAAGCTCTAGTGGTCATTTAAAATACAAAACACTCTCAATGGAGCCTAATCAGCTCTACCTTTAGATGGGGAGAGGAGCAGGTCAAATGGTGCCCATAACTCTTAGGCAGAGCCCACACCACCGTGCAGAAACACCTGTCCCCACCCTCTCTCTCTTTTTCTCCACTGCGATCTGGCATCTGAGCCCCCTGCTTAGTGAGTTCAGTCCACTTGAGGGTGACCCCCTCAATCAGGACAGGCTAAGCACAGTTCTGCTTCCCTTTAATTGTACAATCAGAATAACAATAAATACTGAACCCTGCATTCAGTACTAAAGTGATTTGTAACACAATACCAGCCAACATTGATCACTTTGGCAAAACAGCTTTCTCTGCTGGATCCCTAGGCAGAGTAGGGGGCGTTCATGTAAACACAGTCTGGTCCTGAAGCCTTTTTGCTCCAGATCATAATTAACTGTCAGGGGAGAGCTCATTCAGACCTTACCCAGCACCTCTGCTGCTGCATCTGAGCATGCACACTGCTGCTCCAGTCAAGGTGTCCAGAACAATGCATGAACAGGGGGAAGACAGATGTCCTATGTCTCTGCCAACACTTTGTCTCTCCTCTTTCTTATCTCTCTCCATTTATCTTCAGCCTAGGAAGAGTCTGTGTACAGTGCTGTAGGACTGTGACCAAAAAGGCAGATAAAAGCAACCCCTTAGACAGCCAGACCCTGGTTTGCCAGGTGTAGGTGTTGTTAATCAGACTGTGTGCGGTTCCTGTGTTTCTTTATGGTGAGTTTGCAAGTGTGAGTCAGCACAAGAGTCAGAAGCAGCATTGCCAATCTTTGCTGTCTTTTTCTGTCTCTTTTCATGCATGTTTGTCTTGTTTCAGGATCGGACTCCAACAACAGCAGGTCATGGCCATCAAAACTGATGTTTTCTCTTTTCTAAGATTATCTTTAAGACCATTAAAAAACAACCTCTAAACAGAGGTTTTGCATATGAAAGTCTCTATACATCTAAAAGGAAAGAGGATAAGGGAAATTGTTGCAATGAGATCCTTATCTAATACATTATTTTAAATATATCTGAACTGTTTTTGTTTGTATGTTTCTTTTTCTGGGACTTTAATAAAAAGTTAAAAAAGAAATTCAATGATGGATGTTATAATACGAGTCAGCAGCAATAAATGGACATGAAACCCATGACCTAAGTGAATTGTTTATTTTTATAACAGTGAGCAACAATTTGATTAATATATTATACATTGTTGGGATTGAGACACTACCTTACTAACACAACTGGTCTTTTGAAAAAACAAAACAAACCAAACAGATGATAGAAATTGTTGTATTAAAATCTCTAATCTGAGTCCATGACACATGGAGTGGAGACCTCCAGAACTCAACAAATATGTGTTTGAAAGGTTTCTGTGATTTAATGTCTCCCAAGGAAATAAGGCACAGAGAGAAGGTCAATTTGATTGTTTTTATCATATTTACTCATGGAGGCAGAGAATGGATTATTGTGACTATGAGACTGCATTTTCCATAATGTGCTCCACAATGGGCCAGATTTTTATTGGTATTTCAGGCCCTAAAGAGTTTTCCTGCAGCACCTAACATGCATTGAAATCAATGCGTGTTAGGTGCCTAGGTGCTTTTGAAAATCCCACTGGGTATCTAAATAACTTTAAAATTCTGACCTAACATGACAGCCAGGCTAGTGTGACTAGTGCATTCCATGGGGCCTGATCCCCAGCTAATGTAAATCACCATATCCCCACTGCAGTCAATGCAACACATTCCCACCAGATGTAAATCATTGTAGTTCTATTCAAGTTAATGGACCATAGTGCAAATTTATGTCTAGTGAAGTCCATAGTTTTGCAACAATTTACACCATCTGTGGAACTGGCTTAAAAGGAACAAGGTAGGTGACAATCAGGTTCACACCTGGAAAAATTATTTGTTTGTGGTGAATGGAAGGATTTTCTTCATGGCCACTTTGACCTCCTTATTGCGCAGACTGTAGATCACTGGGTTCAGGGTGGGAGTGACTAGGGTGTACATTATGGCCACCTTCTTGTTTTTATCCAGCGAGTAACTGGAGGTTGGACGGATGTAGGTGTAGATGATGGTGGAGTAGTACAAGGTGACCACAAGCAGGTGGGAGGAGCAGGTGGAGAAGGCTCTCTGCTTCCCTTTGGTGCTCTGAATTTTCAGGATGGTGATGATGATGAAGCTATAGGACACGGTGGTCAGCAGGAAGTTCCCCATGGCCAGAAAGATGTCAGCCATGAACATCATGATTTCATTGAGGTAGGTAGAGCTGCAGGACAGTGCCAGTATTGTTGGGAACTCACAGAAGAAATGCTGGATGAGGTTGGGCCCGCAAAAATCCAGGCGCAGCACAAGCAATATGTTGACAAATGAATTGATGGTACCGACAGCCCAGACACCAGCTGCTAAACGGATGCAAATTTCCTTGCTCATGAGTTTTACATAAAGCAAGGGGTGGCAAATGGCTACATACCGGTCATATGACATGACAGTGAGCAGCAGAAGCTCTGTCCCCAGTGATGATGTTAAGACAAAGAGCTGGGTGATGCAGCCTCCAAAGGAGATGGTTTTCTTCTCCTGCATCAGGTTTTCCAGCATCTTAGGTACAACTGAGGAAGTGCACAAAATATCAACCAGGGCTAAATTGGCGATGAAAAAGTACATGGGAGTGTGGAGAGGTGGGTGGATGACAATAGCCACAATGATCAGGGAATTGCCCATGATGACAGCTGTATAAAGACACAGAAATAGCCCAAAGAACAGCTCCTGGTGGTGAGGATGGTCAAAGAGCCCCTGCATGATGAACTCCGTCACTCTGGTGTGGTTACTATGTTCCATTGCTTGAGTGTTCCTTCTATAGCAACAAAGATTCAAATTTTGGTCAGGTATTGCATCAGAAACTACAGCAATATGGCAACTGAAGCATCTAGATCAGGGGTAGGCAACCTATGGCACGGGTGCCGAAGGCGGCACGCAAGCTGATTTTCAGTGGCACTCACACTGCCTGGGTCCTGGCCACCGGTCCAGGGGGCTCTGCATTTTAATTTAATTTTAAATGAAGCTTCTTAAACATTTTGAAACCTTATTTACTTTTACATACAATAGTTTAGTTATACATTATAGAGTTACAGAAAGAGACCTTATAAAAACGTTAAAATGTATTACTGGCACGCGAAACCTTAAATTAGAGTGAATAAATGAAGACTCGGCACACCACTTCTGAAAGGTTGCCAACCCCTGATCTAGATGGACCGACGGGGGGATGTATGGGGATAGATAGATAAAGAATAACAAATTTATTTGGGCATAAGCTTTCATGGGCTATAACCCACTTCTGGATATAGGATGGAATATATATCAATATATATCACACATACAATATAGAAAAAATACAAAAAACATAAATGTGTTAGTCTCTAAGGTGCCACAAGGACTCCGCATTGTTTTTGCTGATACAGACTAACAGAGCTACCCCTATGAAACCTACAGCAATATGGCAACTGATGCATTGAGAGGGGCCGATGGGGGTGGGGGGGTGGAGGGGGCGGTGTATTGGATAGATAGATAGATAGATAGATAGATAGATAGATAGATAGATAGATAGATAGATAGATCTCTTGTCATACTGTAAACACTTAGCACAGCATATTAACAAACTGAACTACATTAAAATATATTAGCACAATAATCTGTCTCAGCTACTGAATCCATATTCTCCCAACATTTGAATGGAGAAGGGAGAACATAATACACTTGATGTTCTCAAATACAGGTGCATGAAGTCATTTGGGCTGTTTACAAAAACTGCACATTATAGGAGTTCATAATATGATCTTAAACATCATTCATACACCAATAGTCTTATTAATAACCAAGATTCCACTTTGCAAACTATTTTCACAAATTATATCTGTTGCAATATAGGATGGTTTCAGTATATATCACACATACAATATACAAAAAATACAAAAAACATATAATAATATGTATGTTTAGGTGGAATCAGGATGCACAAAATTAAGGACTTGATTCCGCTTTAACTCATGCTAGTGTAAATTAGGCATAACTCCATTGCCGTCAATGGGGATGATTCTCCATTCACTGGAATTACACTGGTATAAAAGTTGTGTAAAGGAGTGGGGACTAGTGCTCTCCAATATGTGTGTGTGTGTGTGTGTTGCTTTATTATTAGGAATAGTATTTGCATGATTGACAAGTACTCCCTACTGCATTACTGTTTAGTCTCCATTTACTGTGTTCAGATGTCTCTAGTCTTATTACTAGTTTACTGCTTCTGATGGTTTTCCTCTCACTCCTCCTGGATTAAATCAGGAGTATCTCCTTTGAAGTCAATGGAGTTACTAAATTGTAAAAATGATGAAAACCAGAAGAGCCTCAGGGCCAACAAAACTAACTAATCATGAGATCGGATTAGAGTCATTTCAAATCACAGAATCATAGAACCATAGGGTTAGGAGGGACCTCAAGGATCATTTAGTCTACCCCCAGGCAAGATGCAGGATTTATTGTGTCTAAACCATCCAAGACAGATGGCTATCCAGCCTCTTCTTGAAAATCTCCAGTGAAGGAGCTTCCGTGACTTCTCTAGGCATATTAGAGGAATTTTTTTAAAAGTCACCCATTACGTTACATTTCAAATTCAATTGTATACCTTTGAGGGCACAGACTATAAGTAGTCAATCTTCCACACCTCAAATCAGTGTTATAATATTATATCTCCATTAACTTTAGTCTCAACTACAATTAAATACAGAGGAGCTTTCCTGATGTATGTGAATTTACATCAGATTTCTATTGGTCAAATTGAGATTAGCATTTGGTCCTATATTCATAAACAAGTGGTAGTAATATGTATTCCTGCAAAAAACTTTTAGCCAAATAACAAAAAATAAAACAAAACACAGAAATTAAATTTAGCTCAATTTTCCAATGAGTATAAATGAATTAATCATTCATCTCACTGAATTTCACAAGGTCTCTTAGAAACTTTGAAATGCCAGCCTAAAAAGGTCAGAAAACTTCATTTAGAAACATGAATTATGAGAAAGCAAGCAAGCAAGCAAGAAGAATATTCTCACCTCTCATTCAATCCTCCAATACAATGGACCAAGTTGTAATTTAAATGCAGAGACTGAATTATGACTCATTCATCTTCATATGTATTAGCCTTCTGTCGGGAGATCTTGCATCCCTTGTGAATCTGGACGAAAGTTAACTCTCAAACAAGGCCTCAAAGGAGAAGGTAAATGAGAGTCACCTATATCCGTATGAATAAACTTTCCACATTAAGCTGGCAAAATTCCTTTTGATCTTAGGTCCAAATGTCTATTCTGCTGAATTGTCCAAGAGAAAGCATTTTTTCCATCAATGCATTTCTTTCTGAACATATTGCTACCAGTAGAGATAGATTCCATATTAATCAGTGAAGGTGAGTGGATAAAATCTCAGGGTGAAATCCTGGCCCCATTGATGGGAGTCAATAGGAAGGCTGACCTTGGCTTCAATGGGGCCTGGATTTCACACTCAGACTTCTACTATCAGTGATCCTTAGTCCACACTGAATTATCTGAGTTCACTCTCTGTGTTAAATGCCTCTATGTCTTCACTAATATAATTATCAGGCCAACTTCTGAGAACTTTGAGTAGTGTCCTCCATTGGTCCTGTGAAGTCAATGGGGCAGCTCTCCATCGGGTGTAAATCAGCATAGCTCCATCACAGTCAATGAGACAGATCCAGAGCTAGTGTAAATCAGGTTTGTTTCAACAAAGTCAACAGGCCGGATTCCCAACTGAATGAACCAGCCTAACTGCATCAAAGTCAATAGTGTTAACGAGCAAAGCTCCATTTATTTTGTTCTGTTTTACAACACTTGAGGACTGAATGGAGCTACACAGGTGTCATTCCACACAATCTTTGAAGGTAGTGCTGTTGATAATATGTGAATGAGAGCCAAATTTGAGTCACAGAATAATCCTATGTAGGGTAGAAAACCCATATTGAATTTCAGATGAGAGAGATATTTCAGGGGTGGCTGTTACAAAGGGGAAAATCTTTTAACTTATATAGACCCCATTACAGCCAAGCACTTAAGCACATGCTTGATTCTCAGCTTATGAGTCATCTTATTGACTTCAATCGAGTACTCACATGCTTAAAAGAGAAGCAGATAAACTCTTGGATCAGGGCTAAAACTGTGATCCAAAGTTTTGGTGTCACCATACTTATAGAAACCCATTGTGTCAATTAAGCAAAATGGATCTTCAGAAAAAAAATTACATGGACTTTCTTTAATTTTTTTTTTTTTAAACTGAAGTCCCCTGACTGTCCCCGGGTCATACTGATTGTTTGGCTTAATGATTGCACCTGGTAGTTGTCACAGCTGATCGACAGGAAAAGGTAGTTTATCATCTGTAATGGGGATTGTAATAAATTGGGTGTCGTGAGGTTATTACATGGGGGGTCGCGAGCTTTCAGCCTCCACCCCAAACTCCACTTTGCCTCCAGCATTTATAGTGGTTTCAAATATATAAAGAAGTGTTTTTCATTTATAAGGGGGGGTCGCACTCAGAGGCTTGCTATGTGGAAGGGGTCACCAGTACAAAAGTTTGAGAACCACAGTTATAGACCGTAATCCAGTCAACCCTTAACCTTTTATTTGTTAAGCTAAATAAATGGAACTTCTTGAATCTATCCCTACAAGGCATGTTCCTTATTCTTTAATCATTTTTGTGCCTCTTCTCTGAACCCTCACCAATGTATCAACATCCTTCTTGAATTGTGGGCACCAGAACTGGACACGATATTCCAGCAGAAGTTATACCAGTGCAAAATACAGAGGTAAAATAATTTCTCTACAGCTGCTTGAAATCCACCGGTTTATGCATCCAAGGATTACATTAGTGCTTTTGGTTATACCACCACCCTGGGTGCTCATATTCAGCTAATTAACATAAGAAGAACCTAAGAACATAAGAATGGCCATACTGGGTCAGACCAAAGGTCCATCCAGCCCAGTATCCTGTCCACTGACAGTGGCCAATGCCAGGTGCCCCAGAGGGAGTGAACCTAACAGGTAATGATCAAGTGATCTCTCTCCTGCCATCCATCTCCACCCTCTGACAAACAGAGGCTAGGGACACCATTCCTTACCCATCCTGGCTAATAGACATTAATGGATTTAACCTCCATGTATATATCTAGTTCTCTTTTAAACCCCGTTATAGTCCTAGCCTTCACAACCTCCTCAGGCAAGGAGTTCCACAGGTTGACTGTGCACTGTGTAAAGAAGAACTTCCTTTTATTTGTTTTAAACCTGCTGCCCATTAATTTCATTTGTTGGCCCCTAGTTCTTATATTATGGGAACAAGTAAATAACTTTTCCTTATTCACTTTATCCACACCACTCATGATTTTATATACCTCTATCATATCTCCCCTTAGTCTCCTCTTTTCCAAGATGAAAAGTCCTAGCCTCTTTAATCTCTCCTCATATGGGACCTGTTCCAAACCCCTAATCATTTTAGTTGCCCTTCTCTGAACCTTTTCTAATGCCAGTATATCTTTTTTGAGATGAGAAGACCACATCTGTATGCAGTATTCAAGATGTGGGCGCACTATGGATTTATATAAGGGCAATAAGATATTCTCCGTCTTATTTTCTATCCCTTTTTTAATGATTCCTAACTTCCTGTTTGCTTCTTTGACTGCCGCTGCACACTGTGTGGATGTCTTCAGAGAACTATCCACGATGACTCCAAGATCTCTTTCCTGATTAGTTGTAGCTAAATTAGCTCCATAGATCATATTGTATGTATAGTTGGGGTTATTTTTTTCCAATGTGCATTACTTTACATTTATCCACATTAAATTTCATTTGCCATTTTGTTGCCCAATCATTTAGTTTTGTGAGATCTTTTTGAAGTTCTTCACAGTCTGCTTTGGTCTTAACTATCTTGAGCAGTTTACTATCATCTGCAAACTTTGCCATCTCACTGTTTACCCCTTTCTTCAGATCATTTATGAATAAGTTGAATAGGATTGGTCCTAGGACTGATCCTTGGGGAACACCACTAGTTACCCCTCTGCATTCTGAAAATTTACCATTTATTCCTACCCTTTGTTCTCTGTCTTTTAACCAGTTCTCAATCCATGAAAGGATCTTCCCTCTTATCCCACGACAACTTAATTTACGTAAGAGCCTTTGATGAGGGACCTTGTCAAAGGCTTTTTGGAAATCTAAGTACACTATGTCCACTGGATCCCCCTTGTCCACATGTTTGTTGACCCCTTAAAAGAACTCTAATAGATTAGTAATACATGATTTCCCTTTACAGAAACCATGTTGACTTTTGCCCAACGATTTATGTTCTTCTATGTGTCTGACAATTTTATTCTTTACTATTGTTTCAACTAATTTGCCCAGTACTGACATTAGACTTACTGGTCTGTAATTGCCGGGATCACCTCTAGAGCCCTTTTTAAATATTGGCGTTACATTGGCTATCTTCCAGTCATTGGGTACAGAAGCTGATTTAAAGGACAGGTTACAAACCATAGTTAATAGTTCCGCAATTTCACATTTGAGTTCTTTCAGAACTCTTGGGTGAATGCCATCTGGTCCCGGTGACTTGTTACTGTTAAGTTTATCAATTAATTCCAAAACCTCCTCTAGTGATTATCCACCACTATCCCAAAATCTTTTTTCATTGTCATTACTTGCAAGGTTATAGTCCCCCATCTTGTAAGTATGGCTGGCATTCATCATTCCTAATGTATACATTTACATTTAGCCATATGAAAAATCATATTTGCTTGCTCCCAGTTTACCAAGTGATCCAGATCACTCAGTATCAGTGACCTATCCTCTTCATTATTTACCATTCTCCTAAATGTTGTGTTGCCTGAAAATCAATGATGATTTTATGTTTTTGTCTAGGTCATTAATAAAAATGTGAAATAGCTTAGGGCCAAGATCCCCATGGGGCCCCTCTAAAAATGTACCCATTTGATAATGATTCCCCTTTTATATTTATATTTTGAGACCTCTGTTAGCCAACTTTTATTCCGTTTAATATGTGGCATGCTAACTTTATATCTTTCTAATTTTTAATGAAAATGTCATTTGATATCAAGTAAAATGCCTTACAGAAAAAAACCAGTAGGAGAACACTTCAACCTCTTTAATAACTCAGTGACAGACGTTAAGGTGGCAATTTTGCAACAGAAAAGCTTCAAAAACAGACTCCAACGAGAAGCTGCTGAACTTGAATTAATATGCAAACTAGATACCATTAACTTAGGTTTGAACAGAGACTGGGAATGGCTCGGTCATTACACTAATTGAATCTATTTCCCCATGTTGAAGTAGCCTCACACTTTTGTTTCAACTGTCCGAAATGGGCCATCTTGATTATCACTTCAAAAGATTTTCTCCCCTGCAGTTAATAGCTTCTCTTAATTAATTAGCCTCTTACAGATGGTATGGCTACTTCCAGCTTTTCATGTTCTCTGTATGTATAAATATCTTCTTACTGTTGTGACGGGTTGGATCACAGGAACCCCCTTGGGAGCTGCCACCCGATGTGCAAAGGCTNCCACCCCTCACTGGAAAAGCACCAGGTTAAAGATGGATTCCAGTTCAGGTGACATGATCACATGTCACTGCAAGACTTCATTACTCACTTGCCAGCACACACATATACAGGAAGACTCACAGGTAAATACAGCCATCTGCAGACAATGGTCCTCGTTAATGGGAGTCATTAAGATTCCAAACCACCATTAATGGCCCACACTTTGCATAATTACAATAGGCCCTCAGAGTTATATTTTATATTTCTAGTTTTAGATACAAGAGTGGTACATTTATACAAATAGGACGATTACTCAGTAGATTATAAGCTTTGTAATGATACCTTACAAGAGACCTTTTGCATGAAGCATATTCCAATTACATTATACTCACTTATTATCATGTTTTTATAAAACTATTCCAATTACATTATATTCACTTATTATCATGTTTTTACAAAATCATATAGACTGCACAACGTCACAACTGTATGTTCCATTCTATGCATCTGAAGAAGTGGGCTGTAGCCCACGAAAGCTTATGCTCAAATAAATGTGTTAGTCTCTAAGGTGCCACAAGTACTCCTGTTCTTTTTACAGAAGTCTATTACATCCAGACTATTACCTTTATCAACAAACTTGTAATGTCATCAAAAAAGGATGTCAAGTTAGTTTTACAGGATCTATTTTCCATGAACCCATGTTGATTGACATTAATTATATTATCCTCTTTTCTAATTGAGTTCCAGCTCTGCTGCTACAATTCCATGCCCATGACTGATGTCCAACTGACAAGCCTATAATTAAATTGGTCATCCTGTTTACCCTTTTTAAATATTGGCACAACATTAGCTCTCTTATAGTCTTATGGAACTTCCCTGATGTTCCAAGACTTCATGAAAACCAACATTAATGATCCAGCAAACTCCTCAGCCAGCTCTTTTAAAACTCTTGGATGCAAGTGCTCTGGACCTATTGATTTATAGGTGTCTAACTTTAGTAGCTCCTGTTTAACATCCTCCTGAGATACTAGGAAAGATTGTTGTCATCATCATATGATGACATTACATCATTTGTTGCTCCCCACCCCCAATTACAACACAGAAATATTTTTGAACTCTTCTTCCTTTTCTGCTTTATTATTGATAATTCTACCATATCCATCTAGTAATGGACCACAACCTGATTCTGATATAGCACTTTCATCAGTAGATCTCAAAGCATTTTACAAAGCAGCTAAGCATCATTAACCCCGTTTTACAGATGAGAAAACGGAGGCATGGAGAAGTGAAACAATTTGCCCAAGGTCACCCAGCAGGCAAGTGACAGAGGTGGCAATAGAATCGAAGATCTTCTGAATCACAGTTTAGTATGCTGGCCACATCTGTTTCAGACCACTCCCCCACCCCAAAATGCATAAGAAACATGTTACTTTTAAAGTTTTCATAGGATCATAGAGTTTAAGGCCAGAAGGGACTATTATTCTGACCTCCTGTATAACACAGCCTATGGAATCTCCTCCAATCAAGTCCAGCAACTTTTGTTTCACTAAAGCATAACCTGTGATTGGCTAAAGCATATCGTCCAGAAAGGCATCAGTCTGGATTTTAAAGCATCAAGAGTTGGACGATCCATCACTTCCTTTGGTAGTTTGATCCAATGGTTAATCACTCTGACTGTTAACAATTCATATCTCTGTAACCCACACACCTCCTGGGTGTGGTTCTCTGTCCCCGCTAGTGGCACCAAGACCACTTAGAAATTAATGAGTCTTCTACAGCTTTAGCTAGGGGCCATGTGGCTTTTAGCTCATGCAGTAAAGGCTCATGCATTTAGCTCAAGAGGTCCCAGGTTCAATCCTGCCTGCCAATGACCAGGGTCTGTCAGCATAACACCTCATTTCTAATTTTAATGTGTCTGGTTTCAGCTTCCAGCTATTAGTTCTTATTTTGCCTTTGCTAGATTAGTATACAGTATTTTATCTGTGTAAGTTCACTGCATATTTACAATGTAACCACACATTTATTAGAATAGGAACCACAAAGATGCCTTAAATATAATACAGGGCGGCATGAGTGCTATAACTTGGATAAAAAAATCTCAACCTTCAACTTCTCCATGAGGGTTTGACCAAGTGAATCCTGAGGAAGGGGTCTGTGAGACCTGAAGAAGGCCCTCAGAGTTTGCCCACTGACCTCAGTTGGAGAAGTCCAGGGGTAAGGTCTGGGTAAGGCCTTTGAGGTCTCATTGCATATTAGTGGTAATATAGGACTTAAACCTGCCACTTAAGCCAGTGGGCATTGCTGGAAATTGGCTTTTGATGTGTCTCAAGTTGGGCAGCCATAACAGGGTTCAAAAAAGAACTAGATAAGTTCATGGAGGATAGGTCCATCAATGGCTATTAGCCAGGATGGGCAGGTATGGTGTCCGTAGCCTCTGTTTGCCAGAAGCTGGGAATGGGCAACAAGAGATGGATCACTTGATGATTACCTGTTCTGTTCATTCCCTCTGGGGCACCTGGCATTGGACACTGTCCGAACACAGGATACTGGACTAGATAGACCTTTGGTCTGTCCAGTATGGCCGTTCTTATTTTCACCCTAATTTAAAGGCCTCTTTTGAAAGTTTGCCTTATATAACTCCATTCTCTGCTCCAAGCTTGAGTTGCCCGGCTGCCTTCTGGGAATATTCACCGAGTCTGGAGTGCTGACGCAGATGATGGCTGGAGTATCAAATGGTACCGTTGGTGTCACCCCTACTTCTCCATCGTGACCTAAGGACCTGCCAGCGCACTGTGCCATGCACGGGGTGCCAATATGGGATCCCAGTTGCCTGAGTCTTCACTGGCACCACACTGGGTTCTATGCATACAGGAGCTATGAGCTTCCATGCACATGGACAGATCCACATCTTATGTAAGTCAGCACATCTCCTTTGACTTCTTGAGGTGCAAATCACAGGGAGGGTGATTACCCGTTGGAACAAACTACCTAGGGAAGTGGTGGATTCTCCATCTCATGATGTCTTCAGATCCAGAGTGGCTGCCATTCGGGAAGATGCTTTACTCAGACTCACGTTATTGGGCTCAGTTCAGGGATAACTGAGTGAAATGTAACAACATATGATGTATAGGAGGTCAGAGTAGATGATCAGATGGTCCCTTCTGCCCTGAAACTTGATGAATATATGAATTAGAGCTTTTTCTAAGGAAGAACATAGTAAAACTCTATCTATCTATTGATCTGTCTATCTATCCCCATACACCCCCTCTATCTATCTATCTATCTATCTATCTATCTATCTATCTATCTATCTATCTATCTATCTATCTATCTATCTATCTATCTATCTATCTATCTATCTATCTATCCCTCATTATTGCAAGGAATCTGATGTTTGGTTCATGATACCAAAGGTAACATAAGCAATTAAAACACAAGATCAGTGCTGCCTTTAGATAATTAACATCTAAAGGATACATAAGGTACGCTCTTCTAATAGCACTGGGAGGTTATTTAACAAGCATTGTGATGCTGATCATTCATTGCTGAAAACTGATGGTGTGACCATAGTAAATTTGGGAGACACACTCTGGCCTGTGTTGTGCAGAGGTCAGAGTAGATGATTGCAATGGTCCCTTGTGGCCTAGGAATCTTCAAATCCACGAAAGGGCTGTGACAACAGTAAACACAACTCTTTAAATCCAGCCATCAGCCTAATAGAAGAAGTAGAAAGCTCTTCCCAGCTGTGGTGATTTTAAAGCAGTTGAAAGATTAGTAGAGCTAAGGAGACTGAATTATCTAATTCAAAGAGCAGTGCCATTTATACATTTTCATACATTAAAGGTAAATCATCATTCATTGGACTGTCATAAATGAATTGGAATGGAGTCTTTCTTTCTTTCTTTCTTTCTTTCTTTCTTTCTTTCTTTCTTTCTTTCTTCTACTAATCTAATTACTGCAGAATTTGAACTTCTATCTATCTATCTATCTATCTATCTATCTATCTATCTATCTCAGAGACAAGGTGGGTGAGGTAATATCTTTTATTGAACCAACTTCTGTTGGTCTCTCTCACCAACAGAAGCTAATAACAGATAAATAAAAGATAAAAGATTTAAGAAAATGGTTTAATAAAAGATATTACCTCACCCACCTTGTCTCACTGATATTCTGGGACCAACATAGATAGAAAGAAATGCAGGGTTGTTGTAGCCATCTATCTATCTATCTATCTATCTATCTATCTATCTATCTATCTATCTATCTATCTATCTATCTATCTATCGTTTTGACCTTTTTCAATCTTTCTAGCTCTCTAGCTATCTCCATGTAATATCTCTATTGCTGTTATAGCTTAAGACATTTTATAATTTTCACATATTATCTATATTGGTTTATTTTTGCTTGTCTGGACATTAATTTAAATATTGAGGAATTCAATTATTTTTAAAGTTTTTTTTAAATAGTTAATTCAACTTCAAATATAGAGAGCCAAATAGTGCAATATTGTAAATTTTCACAGCTATTTATTCAGATCTATTTTAATAGAATGAATGTTCTATATTCAAAATGATAGATAGATAGATAGATAGATAGATAGATAGATAGATAGATAGATAGATTTAGTTAACATGTGGAGTCCGTGTGTATAGACTGGAATTTCTTGTCAATGGGATTTGGTCCCTTCCTGTTTGGTCTCCCTCAAAAATTCTAGCTGATATCTCTATCTCTAATGATTGACCTCTCCAGAATAAATATTGCTATATACCCTTCTCAATGAGACGGGGCCTGATTTTCCTCTTACTCACCCCGGTGTAAATCATGAATTACTCCATAGTCAAGTGGACAGAGATCATTGGTTTAAAACGGGGGGGGGGGGGGGGGAGAGTAATGTTTTTATCAATGAGGATAATTAACCATGGGAACAATTTACCAAGGGTCATGGTGGATTCTCCATCACTGATAATTTTTTAAATCAAGATTTTTTTCCCCCTAAACGTTTTCCTATAGGAATTATTTTGGGGGAGTTCTATCATCTGTGTTATACAGGTCAGACTAAATGATCACAGTGGTCCCTTCTGACCCTGGAATGTATGTATCTGTTCCACTAAGTGCTACTTGAAACCAGCTTTAGTCCCTTCATTGTGATATGGATACTTTTAAAATTAGTGGTGCAATGTGCCTCGTTCTTATCTCCCTATGTTGATTTCAGTGAAACTCCATTAATTTAACTGGAGTTACTTCTTATTTATACTAGGTTCTTCTAAGTCAATGGGCCAGCTGGCCAACTGGTAGGAACTGGTGTAGCTGTATTGAAATCAATTAGCCAGACCCCCAGCTGGTGTAAACTGACATTGTTTTATTTGAGTGAATGGACCAAATCCACAGCTGGTGCAAATCAGTGTCTTTCCTTTGGCTTCTGGGTTTCCTTGAAGCTACACTTATTTACATCAGCTGAGGGTCTGGCCCAGTGAGATGATTTATATCGACAGGTGAGGAGTAGCGGAGATTCGGAAATGAAGAACCAATCCTCTGTCACAGAGTTCATTTTGGTGGGTCTGTCCAGCTTCCCTGAACACCAGATGTTCCTCTTTGTGTTATTCACCTTCATCTACATGGCAGCCCTCGCTGGAAACCTCCTCATCGTCCTCACTATTACTACTAGCAGCAGGCTCGACAGCCCTATGTACATCTTGCTCTTCAACTTGTCCTTGATAAACTTTTTATCCATCTCAGTGTCCATCCCCAAAATGCTGCACAACCTTTCTTAGGTTGCATTGCACAGATCTATCTCTTCACTTGGACTCTAGTAAGTGAAGTTCTGGTCCTTGCTGCCATGGCTTTTGACCACTACATTGCTATCTGCCATCCTTTGCATTACACCATCATCATGAGGAAGGAGGTTTGTGTTGGTTTAATCGCTGGCATATGGATAGTCGGGGTGGCCAATTCTGCAGTCCACACTGGACTTGTGCTCCAGCTTTCTTTCTGCGACTCAAACGTCATCAACCATTTCTTTTGTGAATTGCCACCATTTCTAAAACTTTCCTGCTCAGACACCAGCCTCAATGAAACCCTAGCTTTTCTGGCTGATGCAGTCTTTGGGATGGGGAGCTGTGTGATAACTTTAATGTCCTATTGTTTCATCCTGAGAACTATCTTGAAGATTCGCTCCACAGAAGGCAAGAAGAAAGCCTTCTCCACCTGCTCCTCCCACCTCATAGTGGTCAGCTTGTACTTCTCCACAGCCATTTACACCTATATACACCCTTCCTCAGCCTACTCTCCAGATAGAGACAAAGTGATCACTGTCCTATATTCGGTTATAACTCCAGCGCTCAACCCTATCATATACTCTCTGAGAAACAATGAGGTCAAAGAGGCCCTCAGAAAACTGATAAGTAGACTTGGTATATTTAAAAGACAATAATATTATCATCTATCTATCTATCTATCTATCTATCTATCTATCTATCTATCTATCTATCTATCTATCTATCTATCTGAGAGACAAGGTGGATGAGGTAATATCTTTTATTGAACCAGCTTCTGGTTGATGAGAGAGATAAGCTTTTGGGCTACACAGAGGTCTTCTCCAGCTCCGTGTAGCTCAACAGCTTGTCTCTGTCACCAACAGAATTTGGTTCAGTAAAAGATATCGCCTCACCCACTTTGTCTCTCTAATATCCTGAGACCAACACAGCTACAGCAACATCTATCTATTGATCTATCTATCGATCTATCTAGACTACTTATCAGTATAGTATTTATGCACCGAGAAAGGTGATTTGTACTTGAAAGTTCTTGCTATTGTACTTACTTTTCAAATAGAATAAAATTTATATTCCATTGTTGATGATTAGTTGGATATCCCTTTAATACATCGGGGAACAAAGAATGCAGGTTGGGAGAGGCTCTTGTGGAAAGCAGTGACTCAGAGAAGGATATAGAGATCATCACAAGTAATTGTCTCAACATGAGCTTTCAGTGTGATGCTATGGCAAAAAGGGCTAACGTGATCCTTGGATGTATAAAAATGTGGGGAAGTGATCTTACCTCTGTACACAGAATTTGTGAGATCACGATTGGAATATTGCATCCAGTTCTGGTGTGCACACTTCAGGAAGGATGTGGAAATACCAGAGAAAGTTCAAAAGAGGGTCAGGAAACGGATCTAGAGGCTGGAGAGCAAGTCTTATGATGAGAGACTAATGGAGCTCAATTTATCCAGCTTATCAAAGGGAAGGTTGAGAGGTGAATTGATCACAGTGTCTAGGTATTTACACATTGATAAGATATCAGATAGTGGGGGCTTTTCAACCTGGCTGACAAGTCATAACAGGATCCAAGGGCTGGAAGTGAAAGCTGGACAAATTCAACCTTGAAATAAGATGCAATTTCCTAGCTGTGAAGGTGATTAAACGTTGGGACAGCTTATCAGGGGAGATGGTGGAGCCTCATTTAGATATCTTTTTGAAAGATTTTTTTTTTCAATCCATCTTCTGAGGGAAAGTCTATGGCCAGTGCATGTGGGGTTCAGACTGTTATGGTCCCGTCTGGCATTGGAATCTGTGATTCTGAGTCCCCCTGTTCATCCTCTTCCTTCACGAGCCACGGACTGAACAGGAAGCTCTGAATTGCCCTCAACACATTCATAACACTTGCAGCTCTGTGTTAAGAAAATGACTATAATTCAATCGCAGGCTTCAGGGCCTCAGCCAGTGGCCTGCAAGGATCAGGAAGGAATTCCCCTCTCCCTCCAATGCACAGTAGTTCAGAGGTGTTCTGGATAATGTTTGTTTGTTTGCCTTACTCTGAAGAATCAGAGATTGGCCTGGAGACAGGGTAGACCAGTGCTCTGAGGATATACAGAGAACCATAGAACCTTAACCCCCTAACCCTAACCCCCTGCCAAAATCAGGGTATGTTGTGTCTAAAACATCCAAGACAGGTGGCTATCCAGCCTCTTTTTTAAAACGTCCAGTGAATGAGCTTCCACAACCTCCATAGATAGAGATGCCTCTTTCTAGATGCCATGTTTTGCTCACTTTATCAGGGTCAAATGTATCCCAGATCTGGGGTGAAGAAGGAATTTTCCCCCAGGTCAAATAGGCAGGGACCTTGGGTGTTTTCTCCTAGCTTTGCAGCATCTGGTGTAAATCGCCAGCTGGGGTCATCTGGGCATGTCTCAGCTAATCCATTCCCTCCAATTGCAGAGACCTTGGGCATTGGGGGCAACTTGGTATCTGCTGTTCTCTGCCTGTGCTGCACAGTTTAATCTTTGTGGCCTAGGAACCCCTTTGTGCCAATGGGAAGAGGGCACCAGGGGACATAGAATTTTACAGGGATATCCTGGGTCAGTATTTGCACAAGGGGAAGTATGTAAGGTATGTACTGAGAGCCAGTAGCCCACTGGTCATCATAATCATTGTGAAATGAATGTATGTATTATTTAAGAAGCAAAGTATCTATACTAGAAATTATGTTCTTAAAGACTTGATGTTAAATGCAGACCATCAGGAAGTGACATACCTTGAACAGGTTCTGTTCAGGAAGGGGCAGTAAACACCTGGGCTTTACTTTTGGTCACTGTGTACTTTATGCCTCACAATGCAAGTCGATTTCCATACACAGCCACCAGATACTAAAGACCACAAAATCAACAAGAGATAGCAAAATCTGCAGGAAGGGAGACCGAGCGGGAGGGTATCCTGTTTATGACTAAGATCAAATAATTAGTCTGGTATATGAGGAGAATGCAAGGAGACACAAAGTATCCATCATCTAGGGGACAGGCAGACAGCATGGTTTGTCTCATGAAAAAGGGATCACAGCCTGCTTGATTGAAAAGTGCTGATGAGCAATACTTTATTGCAGATGAGAGCATCTTGTTAAGTAAGTCTAGAATGCATATTATGATTTTATTTTATATGTAACCATTTGTTCTCAATATTTCTACTTGCTATCACTTACTGTATTTTCCACTCCATGCGTCTGATGAAGTGGGTTTTAGCCCACGAAAGCTTATGCCCAAATAAATGTGTTAGTCTCTAAGGTGCCACAAGGACTCCTCATTGGTTTTTTTAAACCTCTATGCATCGTTAAATAAACTTTTATTTGTTTTCACTATCAATACATCTCAGTGCTGCATGTTCATCTAAGGTGTAACTAGGAAGCTGTAGCGTATTGTTGGAGCAATTAACCTGTGAATACTGCTAGCGCCCAGTGCACCAGGGGCTGGACACTCCAGGGGGAGCGTGTCTATCACTGACCTGCTGAGGGACAGCAGAGCCTGTGCATGCTGAGAGGGGAGCGGCTTGTGTTGCCCGTGGCCGATGGCATTGGGGAGTTGACCCATGGCTGGCACAGACACGCTCAGGGCAGGTGGTAGCGAGGTGCCTCACTGCCCTGGGTACCCCTGAGAACTGTAAAGTTTTAATCTAACTAAAGTCTCAGTAGAGGGGCACCTGGGTGAAGTTGAATGGCCTGTGATATACCAGAGGTCAGACTGGATGATTAAATGTTCCATTCTGGTCTTGAAATCTAGGAATATATGAATTCCCATCACTCTTCCTGTGTTTCAATGACTCTCATACTCATGGCAGCATTGCTAATTGATTATTAATTGATTAATTATGAGTCATCAGTGTGCCCTCGTTGCCAAGAAGGCCAACAGCATATTGGGCTGTATTAGTAGGAGCATTGCCAGCACATCAAGGGAAGTGATTATTCCCCTCTATTTGACACTGGTGAGGCCACACCTGGAGTATTGCATCCAGTTTTGGTCCCCCCACTACAGAAGGGATGTGGACAAATTGGAGAGAGTCCAGTGGAGGGCAACAAAAATGATATGGGGGCTGGGGCAAATTACTTACGAGGAGAGGCTGAGGGAACTGGAGTTATTTAGTCTGCAGAAGAGAAGAGTGAGGGGGGATTTGATAACTGCTTTCAACTACCTGAAAGGGGATTCCAAAGAAGATGGATCTATACTGTTCTCAGTGGTACCAGATGACAGAACAAGGAGTAATGGTCTCAAGTTGCAGTGGGGAGGTCTAGGTTGGTGTCATAACTATAAAGGGAAGGGTAACAGCCCTCCTGTATACAATACTATAAAATCCCTCCTGGCCAGAGGGACCAAAATCCTCTTACCTGTAAAGGGTTAAGAAGCTCAGGTAACCTGGCTGACACCTGACCCAAAGAACCAATAAGGGTACAAAATACTTTCAAATCTTGGGGGGGGGGGGGCAGGGGGAGAACGCTTTTGTTTGTGCTCTTTTGTTTTTGGTGTTGTTCACTCTTGGGACTAAGAGGGACCGGACATCAATCCATGTTCTCCAAATCTTTCTGAACAAGTCTCTCATATTTCAAACTTGTAAGTAACAGCCAGGCAAGGCGTATTAGTTTATCTTTGTTTTCTCAACTTGTGAATGTTCCCTTTGCTAGAGGGTTTATCCCTGTTTTGCTGTAACTTTGAAACTAAGGCTAGAGGGGGTTCCTCTGGGCTCCTTGAATCTGATTACCCTGTAAAGTTATTTTCCATCCTGATTTTACAGAGATGATTTTTACCTTTTCTTTTTAATAAAATCCTTCTTTTAAGAACCTGACTGATTTTTCCATTGTCCAAAGACCCAGGGGTTTGGGTCTTTGATCAATTTGTAACCAATTGGTTAGGATATTATTCTCAAGCCTCCCCAGGAAAGGGGGTGTAAGGGCTTGGGGGGATATTTGAGGGGAAGAGGAACTCCAAGTGGTCCTTTCCCTGTTTCTTGTTGAATCACTTGGTGGTGGCAGCGTACCAGGTTTTAACCTAAGCTGGTAGAAATAAGCTTAGGGGGCTTTCATGCAGGTCCCCACATCTGTACCCTAGAGTTCACAGTGGGGAAGGAACCCTGACATGGTGGCAGAGAGGTGGGATCATTTTTGAACCAAAAGCACAGCAGGATTTTAAAAGGACAAAATTTTCTTGTTAGAGTTTTTTTGTTTTTCCTCTGCCTGAAGGCAGAGGGGTCAAGTTACAGTAGCAAAGGAATTCACAAGCTGGGTTTTTTTTTCTAACTCTTGGGTATAGCTAGTTTAAACACAGAAAGGCTAGGATGACAGACAGTGATGTCCAGAAAAAAACTGGATTTAGCCAGACTGGAAGCACAAGAGAAAGAAAAGGAACATAAGAGACTGATCGAATTAAAACAACTCGAGAAAGAAGCTGCTGAAAGAGAAGAGAAAGCCAAAGAGGCTGCCTACAAGAGAGCCCTGGAGTTACAAGAAAAAGAGAGGCATGAACTGGAGTTACAGAAGGCAAGGGCTAAGCAGAATGTACCAGACAACCCTGGCAATCCTTCTCCAGGTACTGCTTCCCATTCCTGAAAGTTCCCCACCTACAAGGCAGGCAATGATACCGAGGCCTTCTTAGAAAATTTTGAAAGGGCCTGCCTTGGGTACAGCATCTCTACCGACCAGTACATGGTAGAGCTGAGACCACAGCTCAGTGGACCTTTAGCAGAGGTGGCGGCTGAAATGCCTAAGGAACACATGAACAGGTATGAACTTTTTTTTAAAAAGGCCAGAATCAGAATGGAGCTAACACCCGAGCATGCCTGTCGGTGGTTCAGAGCCCTAAAATGGAAACCGGACGTGGCATTTTCCCGACATGCCTACCACATTGAAAAAAATTGGGATGCCTGGATATCAGGAGCAAGCGCTAAATCTCTGGAAGATCTGGAAGATCTGTCTTTTCTAATGAAAATGGAACAGTTCCTAGAGGGTATTCCTGAGGAAATAGAAAGGTATATCCTAGATGGGAAGCCCAAAACTGTAGTCGAGGCGGGGGAGATTGGAACCGAATGGGTGGAGGTGGTGGAAAAGAAAAAAACTAGTAGCAGTTGGAGCGGATATCAGAAGGGGCAACCAGAGACAACACCCTACAACCGGGGGCAGCCCAAGGCCCCACCTACATCCCAAGGAAAACCCCAAACACCTTATCATCCTACCACACCCGTCTCCAGCAACCCACCTCGCCCCAGTGACCAGTCAGCTGGGCGATGTTTTAAATGTAATGAGCTGGGGCATGCGACGGCCAACTGCCCCAAGAACCCCAACAGACTTCAGTTCATTACACCAGAGTCACACCAAAGGTCCTCAGGCCCAGATGCCTCCCAGGTACCCTCAGAGCAAAGGGAAACTGTGAGTGTCAGCTGGAAGAAGGTTACAGCGTGGAGGGACACTGGAGCACAGGTGTCAGCTATCCACCAATCCTTAGTGGACCCCAAATTCATCAATCCAAAGGCCCAAGTGACGATTCAACCCTTCATGTCAAAATCTTTAACCTTGCCTACAGCCGAGTTGCCTGTCCAGTACACGGGCTGGTCAGGAATGTGGACTTTTGCAGTCTAGGATAATTATCCCATCCCCATGCTTCTGGGGGAAGATTTGGCCAACCATGTGAAGCTAGCCAAGAGGGTGGGAATGGTCACCCGCAGCCAGGCTAAGCAAGCTTTCACACCTATCCCTGTTCCTGAGCCTTCCACCAGGGCCCCGTCTGTGTTACCAGATACCCAGACAGAGGTGGTGGAACTGGATTCCCTGCCAACAACTGCAACAGCCGTAGTGGATCCAGTCCCAGAGACCGAGCCAAAGCCAGTCCCAGAACCGGAACTGACGAAGCAACCAGCACCAGAACCATTGCCAGCACTGAGTCCAGCGCTTCCAAACCCATCTACAACTTCAACACCAGAGGGCACCACCGAGCCTGCACTGGCAGCAGCAGCAGATAACCCTACACAAGAGGCTCAGCCAGAGCCTGAAATACCACGTAGTGCACCAGCGGAGAGCGGTTCACAGTCAACGGAAACAGCCCCATCACCTGCATCGCTTCCAGAGGGACCAAGCCCAGGTCCACAATCCAGTGAGGAACTGATGTCTCCAGCATCAAGGGAACAGTTCCAGGCCGAACAGGAAGCAGATGAAAGCCTCCAGGGAGCTTGGACGGCAGCACGGAGCAACCCACCGCCTCTCAGCTCTTCTAATCGATCCTGGTTTGTTGTAGAAAGAGGACTTTTATACAAGGAAACTCTTTCTGGTGGGCACCAGGAAGACTGGCATCCTCAGAGACAGTTGGTAGTTCCAACTAAGTACCGGGTAAAGCTCTTGAGCTTAGCCCACGATCATCCTAGTGGCCATGCTGGGGTGAACAGGACCAAAGACCGTTTAGGGAGGTCATTCCACTAGGAGGGAATGGGCAAGGATGTTTCTACTTATGTCCGGTCTTGTGAGGTGCCAAAGAGTGGGAAAACCCCAAGACCAGGTCAAAGCCCCTCTCCAGCCACTCCCCATAATTGAGGTCCCATTTCAGTGAGTAGCTGTGGATATTCTGGGTCCTTTCCCAAAAAAGACACCCAGAGGAAAACAATACATACTGACTTTGATGGATTTTGCTACCCGATGGCCGGAAGCAGTAGCTCTAAGCAACACCAGGGCTAAAAGTGTGAGCCAGGCACTAACAGACATTTTTGCCAGGGTAGGTTGGCCCTCCAATATCCTTACAGATTCAGGAACTAATTTCCTGGCAGGGACCATGAAAAGACTGTGGGAAGCTCATGGGATGAACCACTTGGTGGCCACCCCTTACCACCATCAAACCAATGGCCTGGTGGAGAGGTTTAATGGAACTTTGGGGGCCATGATACGTAAATTCGTAAATGAACACTCCAATGATTGGGACCTAGTGTTGCAGCAGTTGCTTTTTGCCTACAGGGCTGTACCACATCCCAGTTTAGGGTTTTCACCATTTGAACTTGTGTATGGTCGCGAGGTTAAGGGGCCATTACAGTTGTTGAAGCAGCAATGGGAGGGGTTTACGCCTTCTCCAGGAACTAACATTCTAGACTTTGTAAGCAACCTACAAAACACCCTCCGAGACTCTAGCTCTTGCTAGAGAAAACCTAAAAGAGGCTCAGGAAGAGCAAAAAGCCTGGTATGATAAACATGCCAGAGAGCGTTCCTTCAAAGTAGGGGACCAGGTTATGGTCTTGAAGGCGCTCCAGGCCCATAAGATGGAAGTGTCATGGGAAGGGCCATTCACGGTCCAAGAGCGCCTGGGAGCTGTTAACTATCTCATAGCATCGCCCACCTCAAACCTAAAGCCTAAAGTGTACCATGTTAATTCTCTAAAGCCCTTTTATTCCAGAGAATTAAAGGTTTGTCAGTTTACAGCCCAGGGAGGAGATGACGCTGAGTGGCCTGAAGGTGTCTACTGCGAAGGAAAAAGTGATGGTGGCATGAAAGAGGTGAACCTCTCCATGACCCTTGGACGTCTGCAGCGACAGCAGATCAAGGAGCTGTGCACTAGCTTCGCACCGATGTTCTCAGCCACCCCAGGACGGACCGAACGGGCATACCACTCCATTGACACAGGTAATGCTTGCCCAATTAGAGCCCAACCTTACCGGGTGTCTCCTCAAGCTAAAACTGCTATAGAACGGGAGATCCAGGATATGCTACAGATGGGTGTAATCCACCCCTCTAAAAGTGCAATGGCATCTCCAGTGGTTCTAGTTCCCAAACCAGATGGGGAGATACGCTTTTGCATGGACTATCGTAAACTAAACGCTGTAACTCGCCCAGACAACTATCCAATGCCACGCACCGATGAACTACTGGAGAAACTGGGATGTGCCCAGTTCATCTCTACCTTAGACTTAACCAAGGGGTATTGGCAGGTACCGCTAGATGAATCGGCCAAGGAAAGGTCAGCCTTCATCACCCATGTCGGGCTGTATGAATTTAATGTGCTCCCTTTCAGGCTGCGAAATGCACCTGCCACCTTCCAAAAACTTGTAGATGGTCTCCTAGCTGGATTGGGAGAATCTGCCGTCACCTACCTTGACGATGTGGCCATCTTTTCTGATTCATGGGCAGAACACCTGGAGCATCTGCAAAAAGTCTTCGAGTGCATAAGGGGGGCAGGACTAACTGTTAAGGCGAAAAAGTGTCAAATAGGCCTAAACAGAGTGACTTACCTTGGACACCAGGTGGGTCAAGGAACTATCACCCCCCTACAGGCCAAAGTGGATGCTATCCAAAAGTGGCCTGTCCCAAAGTCAAAGAAACAGGTCCAATCCTTCTTAGGCTTGGCCGGATATTACAGGTGATTTGTACCGCACTACAGCCAAATCGCTGCCCCACTGACAGACCTGACCAAAAGAAACAGCCAAATGCAGTTCAGTGGCCTGAAGAGTGTCAGAAGGCCTTTAACCAGCTTAAAGCGACACTCACGTCTGACCCTGTGCTAAGGGCCCCAGACTTTGACAAACTGTTCCTAGTACCCACAGATGCGTCCGAGCGTGGTGTGGGAGCAGTTTTAATGCAGGAAGGACAGGATCAAGAATTCCATCCTGTCGTGTTTCTCAGCAAGAAACTGTCTGAGAGGGAAAGCCACTGGTCAATCAGCGAAAAGGAATGTTACGCCATTGTGTATGCACTGGAAAAGCTATGCCCATACGTTTGGGGACGGCGTTTCCAACTACAAACCGACCATGCTGCACTGAAGTGGCTTCATACCATCAAGGACAATAACAAAAAACCTCTTAGGTGGAGTTTGGCTCTCCAAGATTTTGATTTTGAAATACAACACATTTCGGGAGCTTCTAACAAAATGGCTGATGCACTCTCCCGTAAAGTTTCCCAGAATCAACTGGTTAAAAATTGTTCTTGGAATGTGGGACATATTGTTAGTTTTTATGTAATCAGTAGTATGTCTAAAGGTGCATGTGTCTTTTTAACTCTGTTTTCTCCTAGGGCTTCAGGAAGAAATCACAGCCAGTGTGGAACCGGTGTGACTATAAAGGGAAGGGTAACAAGCCTCCTGTATACAATACTATAAAATCCCCCCTGGCCAGAGGCACCAAAATCCTCTTACCTGCAAAGGGTTAAGAAGCTCAGGTAACCTGGCTGACACCTGACCCAAAGGACCAATAAGGGGACAAGATACTTTCAAATCTTGGCGGGGGGGAAGGCTTTTGTTTGTGCTCTTTTGTTTTTGGTGTTGTTCGCTCTTGGGACTAAGAGGGACCGGACATCATCATCTAATTGACCTGCACATATCGGACTTCAAGCAGAAATTAATTCAGAGAAGTTGTCTGTACTGTGCTATCTAAGTCAGGCTAGATGATCCCTGTGGTCATTTCTGGGCTTAAAAATCTATAAATCTATGAATTATTATCTCCTTCTACCCAGTTCCTCTTCTGTTTCCCAGACCACCTCAGATATTTGCCTTTTTATTATTAATCCATCAGCAAGCACGGCCCACAGGCCACAATCCTGGTAACCCTGAGGCTAATGGGAGCTTGGCTTTGCTCTCTGGGGGTCATGTTTGGGGCCCACTGTTTGGGATTGCAATGTGTGTCCAGGTAGCTAAAAGGTTCAGAGCACAGCAGTGTCTGAACTCTCCACAGCCAGTAAGGCAGAGAAAGAGCTTTATCTTCATTGCAAAGGGAGGGGAACTGATGCACAGATGGCTGATTCCTCAGACGCTACAAAGCCACCTTCCTAGGTGCTGTGGTATCTTAGGGCCTGACAGGCATTAACAATTTAGTGTCACAACACCCCTGGGAGGAAGGAAGGAGCCATTATCACTATTTCACAGATGGGGAAACCGAGGCACTGGGCAGCTTAAGTGACTTGTGCAGTCACTCAGGTAGCCCCTGGGGCCCATTGACTTGGATGGATCTATGGCTCCTTTACACCAGCTGGGAATCTTGCTCTTTGACTTCAATGGTGCGATGGTCAATTGACACCAGCTGAGTAACTGTCTCATTGACTCCAATGGAGCTACGGCCAATTTACACCAACTGGGGATCTGTCCCTGCTGATGCCAATGGAGCTCTGGCCAATTTACACCAGCTGGGGATCTGTCTCCTTGACTCCAATGGAGCTGTAGCTGATTTACACAAGTTGGGTATCTGGACCATTTACTCCAATGGAGCTAGGTCTGGTTGATATCAGCTGGGGATTTGACCATGCAGACTCTAGTGGAGTGAAGGCTGATTTACACCAGCTGGGGATCGGGCTCCATTCACTCCAATGTAGCTACAGTCAATTTCCACCAGTTGGGGATCAGGCCCCACTGAATCCAGTGAAACAAATGCTGATTTACACTAGCTGGGGATATGGCCCACAAGAACGAAGGTGGAGCTTTTCTAGCCTGCCTAGGGGATTTGGACACACAATTGCCATTAATTTTAGGTAGAAATCATCAACCTAAGCAGCCTGCTCATTGTCCCTGGGAGTCTGGGACAAAACCTTGAATTGAGCTGAGACCTGATGAGGTTCAACAAGTACAAATGCAATGTCCTGCACTTAGGACGGAAGAATCCCTTGCACTGCTACAGACTAGGGACCGAGTGGCTAGTCAGCAGTTCTGCAGAAAAGGACCTAGGGGTTAGAGTGGACGAGAAGCTGGATATGAGTCAAGAGTGTGCCATTGTTGCCAAGACGGCTAACAGCATTTTGGGCTGTATAAGTAGGGGCATTGCCAGCAGATCGAGGGACGTCATCATTCCCCTCTATTCGATATTGGTGAGGCCTCACCTGGAGTACTGTGTCCAGTTTTGGGCCCCACACTACAAGAAGGATGTGGAAAAATTGGAAAAAGTCCAGCGGAGGGCAACAAAAATGATTAGGGGGCTGGGGCACATGACATACGAGGAGAGGCTGAGGGAACTGGGATTATTTAGTCTGTGGAAGAGAAGAATGAGGGGGGGATTTGATAGCTGCTTTCAAGTACCTGAAAGGGGGTTCCAAATAGGATGGATCTAGACTGTTCTCAGTGGTACCAGAAGACAGAACGAGGAGTAATGGTCTCAAGTTGCAGTGGGGGAGGTTTAGGTTGGATATTAGGAAAAACTTTTTCACTAGGAGGGTGGTGAAGCACTGGAATGGGGGTTATACCTAGGGAGGTGGTGGAATCTCCATCCTTAGAGGTTTTTAAGGTCAGGCTTGACAAAGCCCTGGCTGGGATGATTTAGTTGGGGATTGGTCCTGCTTTGAGCAGGGGGTTGGACAAGATGACCTCTTGAGGTCCCTTCCAATCCTGATATTCTATGATTCTATGATTTCTGAGTGCCAGCCCAGTGCCTGAAACATGAGATTGGCTTCATGCTGCAATGGCTGGGCGAGGGTCTCTGGCCTGTGCTATGGGCTCTGTCCATACAGGGGCCAGATTTTAAAGGTATTTAGGGGCCTAGTGGGAATTTCCAAAGCTCCTGGTCCCCTCAATCTCATTTATTTCAATGGGTGTTAGGTGCCTAGGTACTTTTGAAAATCCTATTAGGTGCCTAAATACCTTTACAAATCTGGCCCTAAGTCTACACCACAGAGCCTATGCTAACAGATGTCTTACACTGAGCAGGGGTGGCGTACAGCTGCCAGGGGAACTTGGGAGGAAGAGATGGAGTGTGGGTCAGGGGCGTGGGTTTTTAAGCGTATACCTGGTCTAAGAGAAAATGTGATAAAATACGTGTTGAAAACATTCTTTTAGCCTGGAGCACCCTGACCATAAATGAAAATTGTAACCCCCCTTTCCTCCCAAATGAAGAGATTTAGGAAGGTTTTTGTACATACTAATTCACTGACACATTGATTTGTGGCCAAAAAAATTCAAACTTGGATGACTCAGGCTAAAAATAAAATTAGGCTGGGATTTTCAATGGAGCCAAATGGAATTAGACACCTGAAGCCTGCTGGACATCAGTGGAGTTCGGACATCTAATTTCTATAATCTCCTTTCAAAATGCCAAACTTAGTTCTTCTGTGGCACTGCCATAGATCTCAAAGCTCTGTGTGTGTGTGTGTTTTTCACTGCTGGCCCCTGCTGGAAAGATTGAGATCTACTCAGTGCTTATATGTGTGACTGCTGCCCCCTGATGGAAGGAATGTGTGTGTGTATTTGTTCTGTGTCTTTTGCTGCTGCCCCCTTCTGGAGTATATGGGCTCTGCTTAGAGTGTATGTGTGCACAGGCCTTTAGCTGTTGTCCCCCATTGAAGCCTGTAGCCTTAGAGTCTGGATCTGAGGAATTGGGCTCCTGCTATGGCACTGAAAACAGCTGCGTAGACATTTGGGCTCAGGATCTGAAGCCCATCCTCCCCCAGCTCCAGAGCCCGAGCTCCAGCCTGACATGCGACTAGATGATCATAATGGTCCCTTCTGACCTTAAAGTCTATGAGTCTATGAGTCTGCCGAGTTGTTTTTAGTGCCGTAGCACGAGCCCTGTGAGCTCAAGTCTGCAGACCCAGGCTCTGAGACTGGCTGTTAAAACGCAGTGCGGGTGTACCCTCCTTTGCCAGCGCTGCAGACTAGTGTGCCAACAGGACTGTGTGTGTGCACACCCAGGACTGGAATACTGGGGTGGGCGGAGCTGCAACTCACAGCTGTGGTGCATTGAGAGAACTCTGTGTGGGGAAGGAAGTGAGAGAGGCAGGGCTAAATGTGACTGTTTGTCAGTATTGTGTTTGGGGCAGGTCAGCCAGGAAAGAGGGGGTTGTAACTCATGATTGTGATCTATTGGCAGTGCTGGGAAGTGGCTTGGGGCCAGGAATAGTAGGGGTATTACATGACAGGACTGAGGTACATCAGCACAGCTGTGAAGGGAACCAAGGACTGGGATAGCAGGGGGCTGTGGGTCAGGACTGAGGAGCACTGGCAGAGCTGAGGGGTGTGGGCAGGACAGCAAAGCCTGTCACAATCCGTTATGTTGGCTGATCTCTGTCACTGAGGCCTAGAATCCTGGAATTGCCTTTCACTCACTGCACCTGGGCCCTGCGCCTGGCTAACCCAGTGGGAATCTCTGGTTTGTTTACATGTCAGTTTCACTGCAATCCACACACCCCCACTACATCCCCTAGCTAGGTGAGACTCTGGTGGAATTTATGAATGAAGGGATCACCCTTCACAGGAGCTGGCCGAACTGGCTTGACCCCTTTCACTTTACACATCAGGGGGCTCCTTGCCACAGGAACAAACCCTCCCCTTCCTTTGTCTAACATTAATCAATGGCTCTGACTTTCCTTTCTAATCAGCCCCGATGGGACTGCCGCCGCAACCTGCATTTCCCAACAGCGTTTCCATTCGAATGGCCTCCCTGGGACCCATTAAAATGACGAGTAACTTTGTTTCTGCCGCTGGCTCTTAATTCCTTGAGAGGTTTGTCAGATCTCCAGGCAGTGCCCAGGTCTCAGGTGAGCATAACATTTCTCAGTGTGCTGATTAAGACATGAGGAGTTATAACAACCTGTGTGTCCTCCTGTAAATCCCTATAGAGCTGCTGGCTAGTTGGAGAGATTTCTCTTTAGTAGCTGTGTTGCTAACGGGGATGATTTTAATGAGCACATAATGAAGCAGGGTTTTTTAACTGATTATTATTTTTATCCTAAACAAGAGTCAATGAAAGATCTGCTATCAGACCTATCGAAACAGCTGCATCCTTACGGACAAGCACTTTACACCCTATGGACAGACTGTTCATTGCCACTTGTCTGGTCAGCTACCAGAGACACTTCCTGTTACAGTCTATCCCCTTGCCACTGATGCCCTTAGCAGAGTGTTACACTGCAAGCCCCCTGTCAGCTCCAATTCCCACCTGCTTTGCCTGTGAAATTAGCTGCACACAGAGTCAGAATGAATATCCTTTAGTTACCAATAATCATGATATATTTTTTAATTCACTTTAGTGTCCATGACTGAGAAATGTCATAGAATCATAGAAGATTAGGGTTGGAAGAGACCTCAGGAGGTCATCTAGTCCAACCCCCTGCTCAAAGCAGGACCAACCCCAACTAAATCATCTCAGCCAGGGCTTTGTCAAGCCAGTACTTAAAAACCAATAAGGAAATGTCAGCAGCCCCTGACCACTGAAGTCAATTTCCCACAGGGATGGGCCAATTACCAGTAGATAGATAGATAGATAGATAGATAGATAGATAGATAGATAGATAGATAGATAGATAGATAGATAGATAGATAGAGTGGATGGGGGGGGGGAGAGAGAGAGAGAGAGGTGAATGTAAACACCATTAAACAAGTGGACAGAGAGATGATTAGACAGATGAACAGATGACATGGCAGATTGACAGAAGTGTAGATGGGCAATTAGAAATACATGTGGATAGATAACTGGATGGTTAAAGCCCAGGGGGAGGAAAAATGGACAGACAACTTGATGGACAGATAGATAACAGGATGGATAATTAGGTGGATGGATAGATTGACAGATGGTTGGACAGAGAGCAGTGGAAATACTAGCACTCTCTCTCTCACACACACACACACACACACACAGGGTTGTTCTCTCTGGCAGTGTGCTTCAAAACTGATCAAAGGAGGTCATTTCTCTAGGTGAGAATTCAGATGACAGCACCCGGACCATGACTGTCTTCCCTTAACCTGTTTTCTGAGCCTGCCAGTAAAAGGGCCAATTGGTGTTATACATGGGTGCTGTGATTTTCATATCGCTACAGATCCACTAATAACTAATGACTGACCTGGGCTGTGAAATTCAGCTCTGGATCCTGAGTCTCACAAAGATAATTGAGGGTGTTAATTGGCGATTTCTGTGTCAGACTCTAATGTCCAGGGAACTTCATTCTTGCCCATTGCTTCTATGAATTTAATGGGTAGCATCAAGTGATGCACAGAGAGGCCTGGTCAGAGCTGTAAGATAATCACAAAATCCAACTGCTGCCACAAATATGAACTGAGTGTTTATTCCTACCACACATATACCCAGGAGGATGGACACAGACCAATGGTACACATAGGCACATATAGAGTTAGACACCTGACCTCCCTATGTGCTTATTTAAACCCAAGAGGCACCTATCTGCATTTTTAGGTGCCTAAATACCTTTGCAAATCTGGCCATAACTTCCATTGATTCCTTTGAAAATCCCAGGCCACGGGCTCCATCCAATGATCACCGAATGAACGGGCGTCTTTCCATTGACTTCAGTGGGATTAGGACCCAACAGAGGTGTTAGCCAATACATATAACTTGTGCATATCATACACCACATCAATGGGTATTATGCACACTGTATTAATGTAATATATATTATATCTATGAGCCATTGACTTGGGGGAACTTTGACTGATATATAAGTGTTGGGAACTTATTACTAGCCTCTAATTGCCAGGATTGCAACTGGAGCCTTTTTTGTTTAAATAAATGATGTCACATTAGCTATCCTCTTGCATCCAGTACGGAAGCTGATTTAAGTGATAGGTTACCTACCACAGTTAGTAGTTCTGCAATTTCATATCTGAGTTCCTTCAGAACTCTTGGATGAATCCCATCTGGTCCTGGTGACTTATTACTGTCTAATTTAACAATTTGTTCCAAAACGTCCTCTGTTGACAGGTCAGTCTGGGACAATTCCTCAGATCTGTCACTGAAAAAGAATGGCTCAGGAGTGGAAATCTCCCTCACATCCTCTGCAGTGAAGACCAAAGCAAAGAATTCATTTAGATTCTCTGCAGTGGCTTTATCTTCCTTGAGTGCTCCTTTAGCACCTTGCTTGTCCAGTGGCCCCACTGATTGTTTGGCAGCCTTCCTGCTTCTGATGTACTTTAAAAAAAATTGCTATTGGTTTTTGAGTCTTTTGCTACTTGTTCTTCAAATTCTTTTGGCCTGCCGAATTAAACTTTTACATTTGACTTGCCAGAGTTCATGCTCCTTTCTATTTTCCTCAGCAGGATTTAACTTCCAATTTTTAAAGGATGACTTTTTGCCTCTCATTGCTTCTTTTACTTTGTTGTTTAGACATGGTGGCACTTTTTTTGGTCCTCTTACTATGTTTTTTTGTTTTTGTTTTAAATTTGGTGAATGCTTTTACTATGGTGTTTATGCAAAGTTTTCCTGCCTGTGATGGGGTGAACCAGGTCCTTTGAGTTCCCCTGCTGGAGGCCTTGTGGTCCTGCAACACCCAGAAAAGGAGCGGTGAACATAGGTCCTGCGGGCTTGCCTAGAAAGACTGCAGGGAAGCAGCCAATCAGAGCACAGAAGGCTCAGTTAAAAGGAGCTGCAGAGCCTGAGAAGATCAGTTGCTGGCTGGAAGCAGAAGTGGGAGGAAGGACTGTAAGGCTGTGAAACTCTCTGAGCAAAGAGATTTGGAAGAGACCCTGCTCAAGCAGGGAACAGACAGAGAACCCTGAGGTACAGATAAACAGGAAGGGATTACATGGGAAGTGGCCCAGGGAATAGCAGCAGCAACGGAGTTAAAGGAAGCAGCATGTGCCTGCTATTTGTAGGATCCTGGGTTGGGACCTGGAGAAGTGGACGGGCCCAGATCCCCTTGCTGGCCATTGGCAAAGTGACCAAAGCCCCAAGAGGGGTCAAGTTTCAGGCTAGAATTTAAAGGGTTCTAGGATGGGGCTGAAGACCCTGCAGATGGCCAAGTATTTGTTGAACTTTGTTACCCCAGGAAGGGGACTGAACTTGAAGGAGTGACCTGGAGGGAGAACTGGGGCAATAAGAACCATTAAAGGCCAAGAGTCTCCAGGGAGAAAGCCCGGGGGGCACTGCTATAGAACAGCACAGGCACGGAATTAAAGCTAGCCCAGAAGGGACTGAGGACTGAGCCCAGAAAGAGGGGTAAAGACTCTAAGAAGAGCACAGGGACAGGATCTGTCAGACCTTTTACCCCAGAAGGGGTTTGTTAGTGCATCAAGACTGTGTATGACTTGGCTGGAGGGCTGGGCCACTGAAGACCCACCTGATGAGTTTAGCAGCCAACAGGGGGATCCAGGAGCAGAAAGAGTGTACAAGTTTTCACCCGACCAACAGGAGGTGCTCTTGAGAGGTGTGTGTCCCATCACAATGCCATTTGCAGGCATTTCACTTTTGTGACTGTACCTTTTAATTTCCATTTAACTAGCCTCCTCATTTTTGTTTAGTTCCCCTTCCTGAAGTTAAATGCTATGGTGGTGGGCTTCTTTGGTAGTCCCCTCCACCCCCACAAAAATGCTAAATTTAATTATATTATGGTTGCTGTTACCAAGTGGTTCAGCTATACCCACTTCTTGGATCAGATCCTGTTCTCCACCTGGAACTAAATCAAGAATTGCCTCTCCCCTTGTGGGTTCCAGGACACTGAATAGGAGTCAAGAATGTGATGCAGTTGCAAAACACGCTAATAACACTCAGGGCTGTATTAACAGGAGTATTGTATGGAAGACAGGGGAGGTCATTGTCCCATTCTACTCGGCACTGATGAGGCCTCAGCTGGAATACTGTGTCCAGTGCTGGGCTCTGCATTTTAGGAAAGATGTGGACAAATTTTAGAGATACCAGAGGAGAGCAAAAAAATGATTAAAGGTTTAGAAAACCTGACCTGGAGGAAAGGTTAAAAATACTCAGCATGTTTAGTCTGGAGAACAGAAGACTAAGGGGGGATCTGTTAACAGTCTTCCAATATGTTAAGTGCTGTTATAAAGAGGAGTGTGATCAATTGTTCTCTATGTCCACTGAATGTAGAACAAGAAGTAAAGTGTTTAATCTGTAACAAGGAAGATTTAGGTTAGATATTAGGAAGAACTTTCTAACTCTAAGGGTAGTGAAGGTCTGGAACAGGGAGGTTGTGGAATCCCCATTGCTGGAGGTTTTAAAGTACAGGTTGGACAAAGAGCTGTCAGGAAAGGTCTAGGTTTACATGGTCCTACCCCATTCTGACTCAGCACACAGGGCTGGACTTTATGACTTCTTGAGGTCCCTTCTGGCCCGACTGTGATGTTCCCCTGGTGTTATCTGGACTGGTGATCTGCTAGGTCACTCCAATCCTTGACTCTGGGAGCCAGCCTTACCCTGCTGTGCTGTGAGAACCCCCACTCCCGGGCTGTTCACGCACAGCCTCTGGCATGTAAGCTGCTCCCAGCTATGTGAGTGAGCACTTTTGGCCAGCCGCTGCTTGGAAATGACACTAGCCAATATCTCCGGTCCCAGACACAACCCTAGGAACCTCCATCTTGCAGTGTCCAGTTATGTCCTCTGGATGCTGCAAGCTTATATGAGTTTGTCAATTTAACAAAGAAATTGATATGCACCAGGCTTGTTATCCCAAGGGGAGTTTCTGACATGCTTCAAACCAAACACACTGCTTCAAGTAGAATAAACAAACAAATTTATTAACTACAAAGATAGATTTTAAGTGATTATAAGTCAAAGCACAACAAGTCAAATGAAATGAAAGCAAAACGCATTCGAAGCTGATCTTAACACTTTCAGTGCCCTTACAAACTTAGATGCTTCTCACCACAGGCTGTCTGGTTGCCCTTCAGCCAGGCTCTCCCCTTTGATCAGTGCTTCAGTCGCTTGGTGTGATGTCTGTAGATGGTGGTGGAAGTGAGAGAGGAAGAGCATGGCAAACGTCTCTCCCTTTTATCGTGTTCTTTCTTCCCTCTTGGCTTTGCTCCCCTCCTTCAAAGTCAGATGAGCATTACCTCATCGCAGTCCCAAACTGACCAAAGGAAGGGGGGTGACTCACTCGAGAGTCCAGCTGATCCTTTGTTGCTGCCTAGGCCAGTGTCCTTTGTTCCCATGAGGCTCAGATGGGATTGTCCCATACATGCCCTGATGAGGTGTGAACTGCCCCTCTGCTCTTGGGGAGTTTTTGCCTGGGCTTGTTTTAAGCCATGAGGACACATTTTCAGCCTCATAACTATATACATGAAATTACAACCTATAACATTACTATAATATTATTATAACAACAACGCTCAGTGCATCATGAGCGTTCCGAAGACACCCGACATGACAAACTTTGCATTGGATACCACACAATCATTTTATAAGGATGAACATGGGGCTCAGGGTGTTCCCACGAGGTACAGAACATCACACCGACATTTCTATGATTCTATGATTTAGGGTCCATATTTGAAAATGAAATATTTTGGTTTCAATTTAAAGTTTGGAAAGAAAAAAATGCTTCTTAAAATGTCATATCTAAATTAAATAGACAGTTTTGATTTTTGCCAACAGAAAATTGAGATTTTTGTCAGAATTGATGTTTTCATGTGGAAAATTTTGAGTTAAACAAAATCACATTTTTTGCTGTTATAGCTTTTTGGGGGGGAGTGGCGTGGGGGAGGGAATAGCTAGCTCTTCTTGGCTACCCCTTTGGCCTCCTGTTGGATCCAGACAGGGAATAACCTCAGGGTCTTTCCTCAACCCTCATCTTCTAAAGACTGATCCCAGAACCTCCAATTCCACAGTCTTCAGCAGGTAGTCACATAACACTTGGTTAGCTGGCTCAAACTTCATCATGTTTCTTGTGTGGAGACTACAACTCCCAGCAACCTCTGGGCTTAAAAGGCTACATCCGTGACACACAAATGTTCTGACCTTGCTACACAAGAGGCCCACTTCTGTGTTACCTCCTGCTACGCATTGGAGTTAAAATACTGAAAAGCACCGAAGGTATTTTGGTGCTCAAGTCCCATTTCAAAAGTTTCTTAGGGCCAGATTTTTAAAGGTATTTAGGCACCTGGTGGGATTTTCAAAAGCACCTGGTTTCAATGGGTGTTAGGTGCCTAGATGCCTTTGGGACACCCACTAGTACATAAATCCCTTTAAAAATCTTACCCTTGCTAGATCTTCAAAGCTATTTAGGCTTTGAAAATTGCACGTAGATGTCTTGAGGGATTCAAAAAAGCACTTAAGCAGGTTAGACACCTAACTCCTACTGATTTCAATGGTGTTAGGCACCTAAATACCTTTAAAAATCTGGCCTTTAGACACTTGTCCACATTTTACCATCTGTTTCATAGACATGGCTCCAAGGCACAATTCTTCCCTGACTTGCTAGGCATGATGCAGCTTAATTTTCTCTGTTACAGGAGTGCATATTGAAATGGAGAATAGATTAGGTGCCCGTAGATGGTGTCAGGTATATGAAGCATATTTCCTTGGTTTTGTAGGACCAATATAATTCATTGTTGGGGCTTCCTCTGTGCAGCTCTTTGTTTGTGTTGAGCAAATGGAAGGGGTCAAATGTTGGCATTTGCCATTACTTTACAGCTGGGGAAAATGAGGATGCGGGGGGGGGGAGGGGGATTTCTTAAGTAACACACCAAAGCTCCCAATGTTAAGCAAGTGTTTGGCAAAGACTGGACTAGAACACTGGTCTTCAGGCTGCCAGTATCTGTAGAGGCCTGTAGGGGCAGACTGCTGACTGCTGACTGCCGGCCGAGAGGGCAGCCGAGCCCTGACTAGGGGGCGGAGCTTGGCTGAGGAGGGGGCCTATAGGAGCGGCCGCCCAGCCAGGCAGCGGCACAGGAGCCAGCGAACAGGGCTGCTAACAGGGGGGTTGGAGGGGGAGTTTACGGGGGGGGGTGGAAGGGGGCAGGGGGCGCGGCGCTCTGTGTGTTGTGTTCCCCAGGTGAGAATGCTGATAGAGGCAGAGACAACAGCAGCCATGAGCCAAGCAGCAGAGGATACAATGAGGATGATTGCATGTGGCAGCTGCGGTATGTACATGGTCCTAGCGGGGGTGCCTGAACGGAGGTATGTCTGCATGAAGTGCCGCCTAATAGACCTGCTGGAAGAAAAGATCAGAGGTCTGGAGATGCAGGTAGAAACCCTGGTAGAGTTTAGAAGGGGGTTTGAGCAGCTGATGGAGCAAAGGCAAGGTGTGGCTGAAGGGGAATGCTCAGGGGTACAGGGGGAAGCAGGGGCTAAGGCCTGTGAGGGGGGAATGCTGGGTGGGGAACATGGGCAGTGGAAGCATGTGACCGTGAGAAGCAGGCAGGGGAAAAGGAGGGCCAGTGAAGGAGAAATAGAGCTCAGGAACAGGTTTGAAGGTTTGGAGAATGAGGAGGGGGTACAGCAGGTGGTAGGTGACGGTGGGAGGGCGAGGAAGAAGAGAAGAGCGGCTAGTCCGATAGAAAGAGGGGAGGAGGCGATGGAGACAGCACCGACTTTGGGCCCCGGGAGGATACAGGATGGCTTAAGGGGGACTACAAGGGACGATAGGAATGGAAGGAGCTTGCAACCAGGGGGAACGGGGGATAGGCTAGCAGAGCGCACTGTCACCAGGCAAAGGCAGGTCTACGTGATTGGGGATTCCATACTGAGAAGGTTGGACAGGCCTGTGACCAGGGCCGATCCGGAGAACAGAAGGGTGTGCTGTCTACCGGGAGCTAAGATACGGGATGTATCATGGAACAGGTCCTCAAGGAATCAATCCTGAACCACTTAAAGGAGGGGAAAGTGATCAGGAACAGTCAGCATGGATTCACCAAGGGCAAGTCATGCCTGACTAACCTAATTGCCTTCTATGATAAGATAACCGGCTCTGTGGATGAGGGGAAAGCAGTGGATGTGCTATTTCTGGACTTTAGCAAAGCTTTTGATACAGTCTCCCACAGTATTCTTGCCAGCAAGTTAAAGAAGTATGGGCTGGATGAATGGACGGTAAGGTGGATAGAAAACTGGCTAGATGGTCGGGCTCAACGGGTAGTGATCAATGGTTCCTTGTCTAGTTGGCAGCCGGTATCAAGTGGAGTGCCCCAAGGGTCGGTGCTGGGGCCGGTTTTATTCAATATCTTCATTAACGATCTGGAAGATGGTGTGGACTGCACCCTTAGCAAGTTTGCAGATGACACTAAACTGGGAGGAGTGGTTGATACGCTGGAGGGTAGGGATAGGATACAGAGGGACCTAGACAAATTAGAGGATTGGGCCAAAAGAAATATGATGAGGTTCAACAAGGACAAGTGCAGAGTCCTGCATTTAGGACGAAAGAATCCCATGCACTGCTATAGACTAGGGACCGAATGGCTGGGCAGCAGTTCTGCAGAAAAGGACCTAGGGGTTACGGTGGACGAAAAGCTGAATATGAGTCAACAGTGTGCCCTTGTTGCCAAGAAGGCTAATGGCATTTTGGGTTGTATAAGTAGGGGCATTTCCAGCAGATCGAGGGATGTGATCATTCCCCTCTACTCAGCACTGGTGAGGCCTCATTTGGAGTACTGTGTCCAGTTTTGGGCCCCACACTACAAGAAGGATGTGGATAAATTGGAGAGAGTCCAGCGGAGGGCAACAAAAATGATTAGGGGGCTGGAGCACATGACTTACGAGGAGAGGCTGAGGGAACTGGGATTGTTTAGTCTGCAGAAGAGAAGAATGAGGGGCGATTTGATAGCTGCTTTCAACTACCTGAAAGGGGGTTCCAAAGAGGATGGATCTAGACTGTTCTCAGTGATAGAAGATGACAGAACAAGGAGTAATGGTCTCAAGTTGCAGAGGGGGAGGTTTAGGTTGGACATTAGGAAAAACTTTTTCACTAGTAGGGTGGTGAAGAACTGGAATGGGTTACCTAGGGAGGTAGTGGAATCTCCTTCCTTAGAGGTTTTTAAGGTCAGGCTTGACAAAGCCCTGGCTGGGCTGATTTAGTTGGGTTTGGTCCTGCTTTGAGCAGGGGGTTGGACTAGATGACCTCCTGAGGTCCCTTCCAACCCTGAGATTCTATGATTCTATNGAGGGAGGGGTTTGGACATAAGGAAGAGGGGGGGGGATGAATTCTAGACCAATAGGTCATACTGGCGGTACAGTGTCCCTACCAAATTGGGTAACAAAGGTGAGAGAAGCCAAACAGCAAAAATTAGGATGTTTGTTCACCAATGCGAGAAGCCTAGGTAACAAAATGGAGGAATTGGAGCTCCTGGTCCGAGAATTGAAACCGGATATCGTAGGAATAACCGAAACATGGTGGAACGGTAGTCATGACTGGAGTACAGGTATGGAAGGGTATGTGCTGTTTAGGAAAGACCGAAACAAAGGTAAAGGTGGGGGAGTAGCATTGTATGTCAATAATGAGGTAAATTGTAACGAAATAACTAGTAATGGAATGGATAATACGGAGTCTGTCTGGGCAATGGTCACATTGGGGAAGAAAACTACTAGAGCCTCCCCTGGGATAGTGATTGGGGTGTGCTATAGACCGCCGGGATCTAGCCTGGATATGGATAGAGAACTCTTTAATGTTTTTAAGGAGGTAAATACTAATAGGAACTGTATGATCATGGGAGACTTTAACTTCCCGGATATAGATTGGGGAACAAATGCTAGTAATAATCATAGGGCTCAGCTTTTCCTAGACGTGATAGCTGATGAATTCCTTCATCAAGTAGTTGCTGAACCGACGAGGGGGGATGCCATTTTAGATTTGGTTTTGGTGAGTAGTGAGGACCTCGTTGAGGAAATGGTTGTAGGGGACAACCTTGGCTCGAGTGATCATGAGCTAATTCGGTTCAAACTAAATGGAAGGATAAACAAAATTGCATCTGAGACTAAGGTTTATGATTTCAAGAGGGCTAACTTTACTAAATTAAGGCGGTTAGTTAGGGAAGTGGATTGGACTAACATATTTAGGGATCTAAAGGCGGAAGACGCCTGGGATTATTTCAGGTTGAAGTTGCAGGAGCTGTCGGAGGCCTGTATCCCGAGAAAGGGAAAAAGGTTCGTAGGTAGCAGTTTTAGACCGAACTGGATGAGCAAGCGTCTCAGAGGGGTGATTAAGAAAAAACAGAAGGCGTACAAGGAGTGGAAGATGGGAGGGATCAGCAAAGAAACCTACCTTATTGAGGTCAGAGGGTGTAGGGATGCAGTGAGAAAGGCCAAAAGCCGGGTGGAGATGGATCTTGCGAAGGGAATTAAAAACAATAGTAAAAGGTTTTTTAGCCATATAAATAGGAAGAAATCCAAGAAAGAAGAAGTGGGACCGCTTAAGACTGTAGACGGAATGGAGATTAAGGATAATCTGGGCATGGCACAATATCTAAACGAATATTTTGCCTCGGTCTTTAATGAGGCTAATGAAGGGCTTAGGAATAGTGGCGGCGTGACTGATGGGAACGAAGGTGGGGGGGTAGACATTACAGTATCCGAGGTAGAAGCCAAACTTGAACAGCTTAACGGTAGTAAATCGGGCGGCCCGGATAATCTTCATCCTAGAATATTAAAGGAATTGGCGAGTGAAATTGCAAGCCCGTTAGCGATAATTTTTAATGAATCTCTAAACTCGGGGGTTGTACCGTTTGACTGGAGATTAGCTAATGTAGTTCCTATATTCAAGAAGGGGAAAAAAAGTGACCCGGGTAACTACAGGCCTGTTAGTTTAACATCTGTAGTATGCAAAGTCATGGAAAAAATATTAAAGGAGAGAGTAGTTACGGACCTTGAGGTCAATGGCAATTGGGACAAATTACAACATGGTTTTACGAAAGGTAGATCGTGCCAAACCAACCTGATCTCCTTCTTTGAGAAAGTAACAGATTTTTTAGACAAGGGAAATGCGGTGGATCTGATATATCTTGATTTCAGTAAGGCGTTCGATACGGTACCGCATGAAGAATTACTGGTTAAATTGGAAAGGATGGGGATCGAAATGAAAATCCGGAGGTGGATAAAGAACTGGTTAAAGGGGAGACTGCAGCGGGTCGTACTGAAAGGGGATCTGTCGGGTTGGAGGGAGGTTACCAGTGGAGTTCCTCAGGGTTCGGTTTTGGGTCCGATTTTATTCAATCTATTTATCACTGACCTCGGAACCAAAAGTAGGAGTGGGCTGATAAAGTTTGCGGATGACACGAAGTTGGGAGGTATTGCCAATTCGGAGAAGGATCGGGATATCCTCCAGGGAGATTTGGATGACCTTGTAAACTGGAGTATTAGTAATAGGATGAAATTTAATAGTGAGAAGTGTAAGGTTATGCATTTAGGGATGACTAACAAGAATTATAGTTATAAGCTGGGGACGCACCAGTTGGAAGTAACGGAAGAGGAGAAGGACCTCGGAGTCCTGGTTGATCGCAGGATGACTATGAGTCGGCAATGTGATGTGGCCGTTAAAAAGGCTAATGCGGTCTTGGGATGCATTAGGCGAGGTATTTCTAGTAGAGATAAGGAGGTGCTAGTCCCGTTATACAAGGCGCTGGTGAGACCTCATTTGGAGTACTGTGTGCAGTTCTGGTCTCCCATGTTTAAGAAGGATGAATTCAAACTGGAACGGGTACAAAGAAGGGCCACTAGAATGATCCGAGGAATGGAAAGCCTGTCGTATGAAAGGAGACTTGAGGAGCTCGGTTTGTTTTCCTTAACCAAAAGAAGGTTGAGGGGAGATATGATTGCTCTCTTTAAATATATCAGAGGGATAAATACCAGGGAGGGAGAGGAATTATTTCAGCTCAGTACTAATGTGGACACGAGAACAAATGGATATAAATTGGCAGTCGGGAAGTTTAGGCTTGAAATTAGACTAAGGTTTCTAACCATCAGAGGAGTGAAATTCTGGAACAGCCTACCGAGGGAAACAGTGGGGGCGAAAGACCTCTCTGGCTTTAAGATTAAGCTTGATAAGTTTATGGAGGGAATGGTTTGATAGGATAACGTGATTTAGTCAATAGGTCAATAACGTGCCACCACTGGTAATTAGTACCGAGGGTCAATGTTGGGATATTGAAAGCCTTTTTCCTGAGTGTCTGGCTGGAGAGTCTTGCCCGCATGCTCGGGGTTCAGCTGATCGCCATATTTGGGGTCGGGAAGGAATTTTCCTCCAGGGTAGATTGGCAGTGGCCCTGGAGGTTTTTCGCCTTCTTCCGCAGCATGGGGCAGGGGTCGCTTGCTGGAGGATTATCTGCTACTTGAAGTCTTTAAATCAAGATTTGGGGACTTCAACAGCTGAGTCAAGGGAGAGAATTATTTCAAGAGTTGGTGGGTCAGCTTTTGTGGCCTGCATCATGCGGGAGGTCAGACTAGATGATCATAATGGTCCCTTCTGATCTTAAGTTCTATGATTCTATGAGTACTCTGCTTTCACCAGGTGACCAGCCTGACTCAGCAGAGTCCATTACACATTCTAGGGAAGTCTGTGAAATTCTGTTGAGATCAAATATCCCCAGTGTTCTGGGGAGGTGGGGGCAGAGTACAAAACCAACCCCCTCATGCAGCCAGTGTGACCTGCAGTTCATTAGCAAGGTAGGGAGGGGTAAAGCTAGTTGGGTGGTGATGGAAAGAGAATCCCACCAATCTCAAAATCTATAGCATTTGCCTGAGTCTTTTGGTTTTGAAGAGACAGATTCTCATTTATACTAACAACACTTCACACCACTCTGGCAGTAGAATGGGAGCTTAAAACCGGAGTGAATCATACATGTCACACTCATTTTAAAGCCCTTTATACTGCTACTGTGGTGGAGAATGGCCTTGATGTAAATATGAACCAGGTGTGAAATATTCCTATATTTGATATATATTTAGGTTGGGGAGGGGGAGGAAAGGAACATATATCGCCCTCTGATGCACCATTTTCCGGCAGGCATGCTATTGTGTGTCATCCGGAGAAAAAAAGATTGTGAAAGAAAGGAGTTTGTGTTGACAGGCTCTACTAGAAGACATGGTAAGTTAGAAACACAAAACAGCTACAGCTTATTCTGCAATTATATTTTAAAGTAACTGTATTGTGAAATAGGTTAGCCATTCTTTATAATGAGCAACTTGAAAATTGCCATACAAAAAAGTTTGCTTCCTTGAGGAGTCAACACACCTGTACTGAAAGAATCAGTGTATCTCTTTCCTTTTTTTAATGTAGTATAAAATCTAGGATGAATAAAAGGAAATAGTATTTTTTTGTAAATTTTATAACCAATAGAGCCAATTGGTAAATTATTGTTTTACTTCAAAAAATTTACACAAATAAAAATATTTTCATTTTTACCCACTTTTCTTTTATTTTTTTCCAGGTTTTTCTCAAAGAAAACCACAAACCAAAAAGTTTTCAGTTAACCAAAAGTTAAACATGTTGTTCTTTAGTCACCAGAAACGTCTTGTTTTCATGAAAATCCCCCAAACATTTTATTTGTTTATTTACTTGCAAAAATCTGTTTAATCAAAAAGACAATATTCATTGAAAAAAGGTGTTGAGGGAAATTTTGCTAGCAGCTCTAATACATTAACCTGTGGAATTTATTAGTATAGTAACTTTACTGAGGCAAATATAAAAGGATAGGTAGATGGATAGGCAGGTAGGTAGACCTATTTCCAATCAGTGCACAAAAGTGGGAATATCAGTTCTCATGTTCTATCCTCAGCTGTCTCTGTGATTTGAACAGATCACTTCACAGCCCTGTTTTAGTTTCCGCCCCTATAAAAAGGGAAAAACCATACTGACCTAGTCACACCATTCACTCCTTAAAGCGGATCTCTAGTGTGAAAGGCTTGTTGTGTGGATTAATAGCCATGCTTTGCAGATGTAAAGATCTGCACAAGTGCTAAATATTGTTAGCTGTGCAAGAATAAATTCAAATTAAAATGGAGAGGATGGGCATTCCAGCTGGGGTTTTCAAAGAAGCATAAGGGGTTTGAGTCCTAGCTTCTATTGCACTAACTCCTTCTGACCCATTGGAAAATACTAGGCGACAATGACTATCAATAATTCTTTCTTTCTTCTAGAAACTGATGTCTGTCTCAGTTGAGGCAGAACTATCCTTTGTACAATGTATCTTCCACTCCACACTCTGCAGGTACTAGTGCAGAGTGTGGAGTGGAAGATACATCTGAGGGAACAGAGCAGAAGGAGACTCCACTGGTTGGAAGGCATGAGATGCGCCGTCCTAGGGATGGGGGTTCCACGACCACCACTCCCAGGAGAAGGAGGGTGGTGGTGGTCGGGGACTCTCTCCTCAGGGGGACTGAGTCATCTATCTGCCGCCCTGACCGGGAAAACCGAGAGGTGTGCTGCTTGCCAGGGGCTAGGATTCAAGATGTGACGGAGAGACTGCCGAGACTCATCAAGCCCTCGGATCGCTACCCCTTCCTGCTTCTCCACGTGGGCACCAATGATACTGCCAAGAACGACCTTGAGCGTATCACTGCAGACTACGTGGCTCTGGGAAGAAGGATAAAGGAGTTTGAGGCGCAAGTGGTGTTCTCGTCTATTCTCCCTGTGGCAGGAAAAGGCCAGCGTAGAGACCGTCGAATCGTGGAAGTCAACGAATGGCTACGCAGATGGTGTCGGAGAGAAGGGTTTGGATTCTTCGACAATGGGATGGTCTTCCAAGAAGAAGGATTGCTTGGTAGAGACGGGCTCCACCTCACGAAGAGAGGGAAGAGCATCTTTGCAAGCAGGCTGGCTAACCTAGTGAGGAGGGCTTTAAACTAGGTTCACCGGGGGAAGGAGACCAAAGCCCTGAGGTAAGTGGGAAAGTGGGATACTGGGAGGAAGCACAAGCAGGAGACCGCAAGAGGGGAGGACTCCTGTCTCAGACCGAGAAAGCGGGACAATCAGCGAGTTATCTCAAGTGCCTATACACAAATGCAAGAAGCCTGGGGAACAAGCAGGGAGAACTAGAAGTCCTGGCACAGTCAGGGAATTATGATGTAATTGGAATAACAGAGACTTGGTGGGATAACTCACATGATTGGAGTACTGTCATGGATGGATATAAACTGTTCAGGAAAGACAGGCAGGGCAGAAAAGGTGGGGGAGTTGCTTTGTATGTAAGAGAGCAGTATGACTGCTCAGAGCTCCAGTACGAAACTGCAGAAAAACCTGAGTGTCTCTGGATTAAATTTAGAAGTATGAACAACAAGGGTAATGTCGTGGTGGGAGTCTGCTACAGACCCCCAGACCAGGGGGATGAGGTGGACGAGGCTTTCTTCCAGCAACTAACAGAAATTGCTAGATCACAGGCCCTGGTTCTCATGGGTGACTTTAATCACCCTGATATCTGCTGGGAGAGCAATACAGCAGCTCACAGACAATCCAGGAAGTTTCTGGAAAGTGTAGGGGACAACTTCCTGGTGCAAGTGCTGGAGGAACCAACTAGGGGAAAAGCTTTTCTTGACCTGCTGCTCACAAACAGGGAAGAAATAGTAGAGGAAGCAATAGTGGATGGGAACCTGGGAGGCAGTGACCATGAGATGGTCGAGTTCAGGATCCTGATACAAGGAAGAAAGGAGAGCAGTAGAACAGAGACCCTGGACTTTAGAAAAGCAGACTTTGACTCCCTCAGGGAACTGATGGGCAAGGTCCCCTGGGAGAATAACATGAGGGGGAAAGGAGTAGAGGAAAGCTGGCTGTATTTTAAAGAAACCTTATTGAGGTTGCAGGAACAAACCATCCCCATGTGTAGGAAGAAAAGTAAATATGGCAGGCGACCAGCTTGGCTTAACAGTGAAATCCTTGCTCGTCTTAAACACAAAAAAACAGCTTACAAGAAGTGGAAGATTGAACAAATAACCAGGGAGGAGTATAAAAGTATTGCTCAGGCATGCAGGTGTGAAATTAGGAAGGCCAAATCACACTTGGAGTTGCAGCTAGCCGGAGATGTTAGGAGTAACAAGAAGGGTTTCTTTAGGTATGTTAGCAACAAGAAGAAAGTCAAGGAAAGTGTGGGCCCCTTGCTGAATGAGGGAGGGAACCTAGTGACAGAGGATGTGGAGAAAGCTAGTGTACTAAATGCTTTTTTTGCCTCTGTCTTCACAGACAAGGTCAGCTCCCAGACAGCTGCACTCTGCAGCACGGTATGGGGAGGAGGTGACCAGCTCTCTGTGGAGAAAGTAGTAGTTCGGGACTATTTAGGAAAGCTGGACGAGCACAAGTCCATGGGGCCGGATGCGCTGCATCCGAGGGTGCTAAAGGAGTTGGCCGATGAGATTGCGGAGCCATTGGCCATTATCTTTGAAAAATCATGGCGATCGGGGGAGGTCCCGGACGACTGGAAAAAAGCTAATGTAGTGCCCATCTTTAAGAAAGGGAAGAAGGAAGATCCAGGGAACTACAGGCCAGTTAGTCTCACCTCAGTCCCTGGAAAAATCATGGAACAGGTCCTCAAGGAATCAATCCTGAACCACTTAAAGGAGGGGAAAGTGATCAGGAACAGTCAGCATGGATTCACCAAGGGCAAGTCATGCCTGACTAACCTAATTGCCTTCTATGATAAGATAACCGGCTCTGTGGATGAGGGGAAAGCAGTGGATGTGCTATTTCTGGACTTTAGCAAAGCTTTTGATACAGTCTCCCACAGTATTCTTGCCAGCAAGTTAAAGAAGTATGGGCTGGATGAATGGACGGTAAGGTGGATAGAAAACTGGCTAGATGGTCGGGCTCAACGGGTAGTGATCAATGGTTCCTTGTCTAGTTGGCAGCCGGTATCAAGTGGAGTGCCCCAAGGGTCGGTGCTGGGGCCGGTTTTATTCAATATCTTCATTAACGATCTGGAAGATGGTGTGGACTGCACCCTTAGCAAGTTTGCAGATGACACTAAACTGGGAGGAGTGGTTGATACGCTGGAGGGTAGGGATAGGATACAGAGGGACCTAGACAAATTAGAGGATTGGGCCAAAAGAAATATGATGAGGTTCAACAAGGACAAGTGCAGAGTCCTGCATTTAGGACGAAAGAATCCCATGCACTGCTATAGACTAGGGACCGAATGGCTGGGCAGCAGTTCTGCAGAAAAGGACCTAGGGGTTACGGTGGACGAAAAGCTGAATATGAGTCAACAGTGTGCCCTTGTTGCCAAGAAGGCTAATGGCATTTTGGGTTGTATAAGTAGGGGCATTTCCAGCAGATCGAGGGATGTGATCATTCCCCTCTACTCAGCACTGGTGAGGCCTCATTTGGAGTACTGTGTCCAGTTTTGGGCCCCACACTACAAGAAGGATGTGGATAAATTGGAGAGAGTCCAGCGGAGGGCAACAAAAATGATTAGGGGGCTGGAGCACATGACTTACGAGGAGAGGCTGAGGGAACTGGGATTGTTTAGTCTGCAGAAGAGAAGAATGAGGGGCGATTTGATAGCTGCTTTCAACTACCTGAAAGGGGGTTCCAAAGAGGATGGATCTAGACTGTTCTCAGTGATAGAAGATGACAGAACAAGGAGTAATGGTCTCAAGTTGCAGAGGGGGAGGTTTAGGTTGGACATTAGGAAAAACTTTTTCACTAGTAGGGTGGTGAAGAACTGGAATGGGTTACCTAGGGAGGTAGTGGAATCTCCTTCCTTAGAGGTTTTTAAGGTCAGGCTTGACAAAGCCCTGGCTGGGCTGATTTAGTTGGGTTTGGTCCTGCTTTGAGCAGGGGGTTGGACTAGATGACCTCCTGAGGTCCCTTCCAACCCTGAGATTCTATGATTCTATGATTCTATGATTCTACAATGTGGCAGAAATACCTAGAGTTGTAGGATGGGTGATACATTGTTCCTTAAGCATTTGGCATTGGGCAGTGATTGGAACATGATTCCTAACTAATTAGACTATTGTTCTGGTCTAGCCCCGGCTGTAAGGGTTTGATTAAAAGCTGAGTCCAGGGGAGGTGAGTGAAAGAGGAAGGTTGTTATGTGGAAGGGAAATGGGACGCAACTTTACTGTATTTCTGGGAAGCTCTTTCTTGTTGTTTGTTTCCACCTGTTTGTCTGGCTTGTCTTTTACACTGTAAGCTTTTTGGAGGAGGGAAAGTCTTCTGTGCTATGTTAGTGCAGTGCCAGGCGCAATGGGGTCCCAACCTTAGCTGGGACCTTAAGGTTGAAACAGAAGACACAAAATATTTAATAAACTTAATGTCTGTAATTACTTACACCAGCTGAGTGTCAGGCTCATTGATTACAATGGAGCTAAGTTGATTCACACCGGCTGATGATCTGACTGTAACTGGAAGTCTTAAATCAAGATTTGAGGATGTCAGTAACTCAGCCAAAAGTTACGGTCTATTACAGGAGTGGGTGGATGAGGTTCTATGACCTGAAATGTGCAGAAGGTCAGACTAGATGAGCATGATGGTATGTTCTGGCCTTAAAGTCTATGAGACTAGAGCTGGTTGAATTTTTGGGGATGAATATTTTATTCACAAAAATAATGATGTTTTGGGACAACCAAAACTATTCATGAATTCAGGTTGAATTTGTGGAATACCTTTGGCCAAAAAAAGAAGAAAACACTGAAAAAATTCATACTGACATTTTCACTTTTGTTCTAAAGGGCATTTTGTTTAGAAATTTAGCTAGATTTATCAAAAACAATTAAACAGTGTGAAAAAAAATCCCAAATATTAAACAAAATAAAATAAAATATTTCTGGCTGTACAAAATATTTTGTTTCATCTGTAACCATTTTTTCCCCAGTTTTTCATTTCAGTGAGAAACTGGAAAAATAAATTTTGGGTTGACCTGGAATGAATTTTTCTTTTTTAAATTTGGCATTTTGGCCACCAAAATGAAACATCGGTCATTCACTCAGCTCTAGATCTGATCACTGATGTATTACACATTTCATTAGGGGTATGTTGCCTACTGGTTAGAGCAGGGAGGGCTCATACTGTCTGGTTTCATTCTCCTCGCTGCAGTTTTAAAACTGGACAAAACATTTGGTGGCAAAAATGTCATAGTGTCAGTGAGTTCAATGATGTCAAGACTCTTTCAAACGCTCACCTGTATGACACCAGGTGTGTGGTTTTGTTTAAAATAACCCTGGATAACTGTGGGTCTAACAGCAGCTTTTCACATCCTTCCGATACCAGTCAGTGGACAGATGCTGCATTTGCAAAGATAACCAGCATTTAAAGTATATCCAAAGAAACCCTCTGATGAAATGAGATGATGAATGGCTGGAATCACAGATGAACTAAGCAGGCCCTACTGCCATGGGCAGCAACCTCCCATCTGTACTGCTCGGCAGCTTGTAAGATCTGAGCAATTTTTATAGCTCAAGAATATCTAAACATGCACAGACACACAGCCACTTGGTATTGATGTCTGCTTTAATCTTGCTTCTACCTGCTACTCCTAGGCGGGAGATAGCAGGGAGTAGGTCTGTTTCCAAGGACTGGGATTTTGACAGGCACCTAATAGTGCTAGGAATTAGGGCCCCCGATATCTGTTGTTTATAGGACCTGTAGGACCTTTTAACGTTGACAATTAACCAGGCATATGTTACAGCTGTCGTCTTGGTTGACTTCAGTGATTGAACCAGGGACCTGCATAAGTAAAGCCATGAATGCCTATATTTTGAGTGAAAGAACCAGGGGTTTCTAGCCAGGCCTGTGACAGGCTCATAAACTCTGCAGCTTGGGCACAGATAGGTATTCATAAAATGCACTAATCAGTGGATTAGTTGCACACAGACTAGTTGCTTTTGGTGAGTACTTAACTGTTTGATGCTAATCCAGGACCATGAAGATCTGTGTGCCATGAAGATCTATTTCTAAGACAGAGATCTAGTTATACGTTATGTGGTTGTCAAAAACAGGGGCCTAAAATATTTAGGCAACAGTTCCTATTGTAAGTGGGTGCCAAAATTGGGTACCTATTAGGTATTGGGTGCCAAATTCCCTTAGGATCTATTGACAGTTCCATCCAAGGACAATAAAACACCCATAATTCTAGTGTTGGAATACTTGACAAGGATCAAGCCCTTATAAAGCCCAGTTATCTAACAAAAATGAGCTCTATATGACAAAGTTTGACTACGGGTTTAACTATCTTTCTTTTATGGGTCCTTTTGTTTCGTCAGGTAAAACTCCCAGTATTGATGAGCGAGGAAAATCACACCAGAGTGAAGGAATTCATCCTTCTGGGATTCCCTGGGTCTCAGTATTTGCAGCTGTCCCTCTTCATACTCTTCCTCTTCATGTATGTCCTGATCATCACTGGTAATGTGGCCATCATCTTCCTAATCAGGACCCAGACATGCCTTCAAACCCCCATGTACTACTTCCTCTGCAACTTTGCCTTCCTGGAGATCTGGTTCACCACAGCCTGTGTCCCTAAGACTCTAGCCAATCTTGTGTCCCAAAGCAAATCCATCTCCTTCACCAGCTGCCTTCTGCAGATGTATTTTGTCTTCTCCTTTGGCTGCACAGAATACTTCCTCTTGGCTGTCATGGCCTATGACTGCTACCTGGCCATTTGCTACCCATTGCATTATAACACTATTATGAGCAGCACTCTCTCTGTTCAGCTGGCCCTTAGCTCTTGGGTGGGTGGTTTCCTGGTTATTTCCATGCCAGCAGGTCTGATTGCCAGGTTGTCCTTCTGCGGCCCAAACGTCATCAATCACTTCTTTTGTGACATAGCTCCCTGGATAATTCTCTCCTGCACTGACACCTACCTTGTTGAGATGGTCTGTTTCATCATGTTTTCCATCGTCATCCTTGGGTCCTGTGTGATAACCCTGGTATCCTACATTTATATCATCTCCACCATCTTGAAAATCCCCTCATCACAAGGTCGGCAAAGGGCCTTTTCCACTTGCTCTTCCCATCTCACAGCTGTGATTATATGGTACGGATCCACCATTTTTCTACATGTTAAACCATCCATAGAAACCTCATTGGAACTGACCAAAATAGTCACCATCTTGAACACAATTGTGACTCCGTTGCTAAATACTTTTATCTACACATTGAGAAACAAAGAGGTCAGAGAGATCTTGAAAAAGGTATTCAGTGGGGCGACTTGAAGTCATTGTAAGATGTCCTGATGGTCACTGATTGTAGCAGAAAACATGGAAAGAGACAATGTCAATCATTTTAACGATCTATCAAAGCCTTAGCAAAGTTACTAGGGTCACGTCAAACTCATGTAAAAGTATCATCAAAGAACATGACATAAAACTTCTGAGATATGTTAATTTTTATTATTAGTAGTACTATTGTCTGCATTATAGTAGTGTTTAGGAACCAGAGTCATGGGCCAGTACCCCATTGTACTAGGTGCTGTACAAATATAGAACAACAAGATGATCCTGCCCCAAACAGCTTACAATCTAAATATTTGGCAAAAGACAACAGTTTTATACTGGCAGATAGATGGGGGAGAACAAAGAAGCAATTAAATGTGAAGATGATACAAAACTACTCAAGATAGGTGTGACGGGTTGGATCACAGAAACCCCTTTGGGAGCTGCCACCCGATGTGCAAAGGCTACCTCTGTTCCTGTTCTCCCTGCCAGCTCAGTGGCTTCAGCTCCCTATCTTGGTGAAGCCAGACACACCCGTCTGCTCCAACACAGACCCAGGGTCTGAATTACCTGCCCCAAAGCTGCAGGTTTACCTCAAAACAGCTCACAGAAGTGTGCTTGTCTTTAGCACTCAGACGCCCAACTCTCAATGGGGTCTAAACCCAAATAAATCCGTTTTACCGTTTTATTTGGGTACACTCATAAATCCGTTTTATTTGGGTACACTCATAAATTGTTCGACCTCTATAACACTGATAGAGAGATATGCACAGTTGTTTGCTCCCCCGGGTATTAATACATACTCTGAGTTAATTAATAAGTAGAAAGTGTTTTTATTCAATACAGAAAATAGGATTTAAGTGATTCCAAGTAGTAACAGACAGAACAAAGTAAGTTACCCAGCAAAATAAAATAAAATGCGCAAATCTATGTCTAATCAAACTGAATACAGATAATCTCACCCTCAGAGATGCCTCAGTAAGTTTTTTCTCAGACTGGACACCTTCCAGGCCTGGGCACAATTCTTTCCCCTGGTACAGCTCTTGTTCCAGCTCAGGTGATAGCTAGGGGATTCTTCATGATGGCTCCTCTCCCTCTCTGTTCTCTTCCACCCCTTTATATATATTTTGCATAAGGCGGGAATCCTTTGTCCCTCTGGGTTCCCCCACCCCTCACTGGAAAAGCACCAGGTTAAAGATGGATTCCAGTTCAGGTGACATGATCACATGTCACTGCAAGGCTTCATTACTCACTTGCCAGCACACACATATACAGGAAGACTCACAGGTAAATACAGCCATCTGCAGACAATGGCTCTGGTTAATGGGAGTCATCAAGATTCCAAACCACCATTAATGGCCCACACTTTGCATAATTACAATAGGCCCTCAGAGTTATATTTTATATTTCTAGTTTTAGATACAAAAGTGGTACATTTATACAAATAGGATGATCACTCAGTAGATTATAAGCTTTGTAATGATACCTTACAAGAGACCTTTTGCATGAAGCATATTCCAGTTACATTATATTCACTTATTATCATGTTTTTATAAAACCATATAGACTGCACAATGTCACAATAGGTAAGTCCAAAGAAGACTGTGAAGAGTTACAAAGGGATCTCACAAAACTTGGTGACTAGGCAACAAAATGGCAGATGAAATTCAATGTTGATAAATGCAAAGTAATGCACATTGGAAAACATAATCCCAACTATACATATAAAGTGATGGGGTCTAAATTAGCTGTTACCACTCAAGAAAGAGATCTTGGAGTCACTGAATATTTCTCTGAAAACATCCACTCAATGTGAGCAGCAGCCAAAAAAGTGAACAGGATGTTGGGAATCATTAAGGCCTGGTCTACACTACGATTTTAGTTTGAATTTAGCAGCGTTATAGCGAATTAACCTTGCACCCGTCCACACAACGAGGCCATTTAATTCGATATAAAGGGCTCTTAAAATCGGTTTCTGTACTCCTCTCCGATGAGGGGAGTAGCGCTGATATCGGTATTGCCGGTTCGAATTAGGGTTAGTGTGGACGACATTCGATGGTATTGGCCTCCGGGAGCTATCCCACAGTGCACCATTGTGACTGCTCTGGACAGCAATCTAAACTCGGATGCTCTGGCCAGTTGGACAGGAAAAGCCCCGCGAACTTTTGAATTTCATTTCCTGTTAGCCCAGCGTGGAGAGCACGGGTGACCACACAGAGCTGAACAGCCAGGTAGCCATGCAGTCCGAGAACCGAAAAAGAGCACCAGCATGGACCACACGGGAGGTACTGGATCTGATCGCTATATGGGGAGAGGATTCCGTGCTAGCAGAACTACGGTCCAAGAGACGAAATGCAAAAACTTTTGACAAGATCTCCAAGGGCATGATTGAGAGAGGCCACAATAGGGACTCATATCAGTGCCGTATTAAGGTGAAGGAGCTCCGACAAGCCTACCAGAAAACCAAGGAGGCAAACGGACGGTCCGGGGCAGAGCCGCAGACATGCCGCTTCTACGAGGAGCTGCATGTGATTCTAGGGGGCGCCGCCACCACTACCCCACCCCTGACCGTGGACTCTGAGGAGGGGTTAATCTCATCCTTGCATGAGGATTCAGCGGACGGGGAAGAGGAGGAGGAGGACGAGGACGAGCTTGCGGAGAGCACACAGCACTCCGTTCTCCCCAACAGCCAGGATCTTTTCCTCACCCTGAGTGAAGTACCCTCCGAACCCTCCCAAGGCGGTATCGCAGACCCCCTGGAAGGGACCTCTGGTGAGTGTATCTTTTTAAATATCAAACATGGTTTAAAACAAGCATTTTTTAATTATTAATTTGCCCTGGGGACTTGGGATGCATTCGCGGCCAGTACAGCTACTGGAAAAGTCTGTTAACGTGTCTGGGGATGGAGCGGAAATCCTCCAGGGACATCTCCATGAAACTCTCCTGGAGGTACTCCAAAAGCTTTTGCAGAAGGTTTCTGGGCAGGGCAGCCTTATTCCGTCCTCCATGGTAGGACACTTGACCACGCCATGCTAGCAGCAAGTAATCTGGTATCATTGCATGACAAAGCTTGGCAGCGTATGGTCCCGGTGTTTGCTGGCATTCAAGCAACATCCGTTCTTTATCTTGCTGTGTTATCCTCAGGAGAGTGATATCGTTCAGGGTAACCTGGTTGAAATACGGGAATGTAATTAAGGGGACAGAGGTGGCCCCGTTCCTACTGGGCTGTTTGCCTGTAGCTGAAAAGAAATATTTCCCTGCAGTTAGCCAAGCGGGCGGGGGGGAGTGGGTGGACAATGTCGCTGAGGTTTTCGCGTTTGGCTAGCAGGGGTCTTCCCTGATACCAGCCACGTGGTGGGGGGAGGGGTAACGCGATCATCCCACAGAAGTGGATGGGGGGGCTAGTTTGCTATCTGCATGGATCTTCCATGGTACCAGCCACGTGGTGGGGGGAGGGGGTCATCCCACAGAATTGAATGGGTGGGTGGGGGGGGGTTATTATGTTATCTGATGCTGCACGGTAACAGGAAAACCGCAGCACGTAAAGGGCTTTGCTTGCTATGGGAAAGGAGGGCGCTGATTTAATGCAGAAGCCGCAGGACAATGGCTTACCATGGCTGCATACAAGCCGAATTCTGTTGCCCGGCCCTGCGTCTGCTGTGATCTCTAACACCAAAGCCGCGGGCACTCAATATAAGATGCAAAATGCGACCTTGTACATTGCTATGTAATGTGAAAAGTGTTCACCGTGAAAGAGTATAAGCATTGTTCTATAAAATGTATCTTTTTACATACTTCTCTCCCTTTTTTTCCCTCCTCCTGCAGCTGCAAATTTTTCAATCCTCCCGCCCCCGGCCCGAAGGCTCTCCCAGATAAGGCGGCGAAAGAGACGCACGCGAGACGACATGTTCTCGGAAATTATGCAGTCGACCCGGGATGAGAGAGCTAATTTCAATGACTGGAAGGACACTGTATTAAAATTCCGGAAAGAGGCCAGTGACCGTGAGGAGAAGAGGGACCAACGGGAGGACATGAGGGACCAACGGGAGGAGAAAAGGGACCAACGTGAGGAGAGAAGGGACGAACGTGAGGAGAGGAGGGACGCCCGAGACGAGAAGTGGCGGGATGCAACGCTGGGGCTGCTGCGTGAGCAGACAGACATGCTCCGGCGTCTGGTGGAGCTCCAGGAACGGCAGCTGCAGGATTACCGAGTGCCGCTGCAGCCCCTCTATAACCGCCCTCCCCCCTCCCCAAGTCCCGTAGCCTCCTCACCCCGACGTGTAAGAACGGGGGGGGGGAGGCTCCGTGCACCCTGCCACTCCACCCCATTAGAGAGCCCAAGCAAAAGGCTCTCATTATTTTGAATGTTTTTCCTGCCCTGTTCCTTCACTCCTACCCTCCTCCCAAACCCCACCCGGACTACCTGGTTATTTCTCTCCCTATGTTCATTACCACCCGTTAATAAAAAGTTCTTGAGTTGTAAACGAAACTGACTTTATTTTTTTCAAATCAAACTGGGATCGAAGGGGGAAGGGGGAAGGGTGGGTTGCTTACAGGGAATGAGTGAATCAAGGGGGCGGGTTTTCAACAGGGACAAACAAACATAACTTTCACACAGGAGCCTGGCCAGCAATGAAACTTGTTTTCAGAGCTTCTCTGATGCGCACCGCTTCCCGGTGTGCTCTTCTAATCGCCCTGGTGTCTGGCTGCGCGTAATCAGCGGCCAGGCGGTTTGCCTCAGCCTCCCACCCCGCCATAAAGGTCTCCCCCTTGCTCTCACAGAGATTGTGGAGCACACAGCAAGCTGCAATAGCAATGGGGATGTTGGTTTGGCTGAGGTCCGAGCGAGTCAGTAACGAGCGCCAGCGACCTTTTAAACGTCCAAAGGCACACTCTACCACCATCCTGCACTTGCTCAGCCTGTAGTTGAACAGCTCCTGACTACTGTCCAGGCTGCCGGTGTATGGCTTCATGAGCCATGGCATTAAGGGGTAGGCTGGGTCCCCAAGGATAACGATCGGCATCTCAACATCCCCAATGGTTATTTTCCGGTCTGGAAAGTAAATCCCTTGGTGCAGCCGTTTAAACAAACTAGTGTTCCTGAAGACGCGGGCGTCATGAACCCTTCCCGGCCATCCCACGTTGATGTTGGTGAAACGTCCCTTGTGATCCACCATTGCTTGCAGCACCATTGAAAAGTACCCCTTGCGGTTTATGTACTGGCTGCCCTGGTGCTCCGGTGCCAAGATCGGGATATGGGTTCCATCTATCGCCCCACCACAGTTAGGGAATCCCATTGCAGCAAAGCCATCCACTATGAGCTGCACATTTCCCAGAGTCACAACCTTTGGTAGCAGCAGCTCAGCGATTGCTCTGGCTACTTGCATCACAACAGCCCCCACAGTAGATTTTCCCACTCCGAACTGATTACCGCCTGACCGGTAGCTGTCTGGCGTTGCAAGCTTCCAGAGGGCTATCGCCACTCGCTTCTCAATTGTGAGGACTGCTCTCATCTTGGTATTCTGGCGCATTAGGGCAGGGGAAAGCAAGTCACAAAGTTCCATGAAAGTGCCCTTACGCATACGAAAGTTTCGCAGCCACTGGGAATCGTCCCACACCTGCAGCACTATGCGGTCCCACCAGTCTGTGCTTGTTTCCTGGGCCCAGAATCGGTGTTCCACAGCGAGAAGCTGCCCCATTAACAACATGATCTCCAAAGCGCCGGGGCCCGTGGTGTGAGACAATTCTGTGTCCATGTCCTCATCACTCTCGTCGCTGCGCTGCCGTAGCCGCCTCCTCCTCGCCTGGCTTTTCTGGTCCTGGTTCAGCATAAATTGCACGATAATGCACGAGGTGTTTACAATGTTCATGACTGCTGTCTTGAGCTGAGCAGGCTCCATGCTTGCCGAGGTATGGCGTCTGCACAGTTCACCAAGGAAAAAAGGCGCGAAACGGTTGTCTTCCATTGCTTTCACGGAGGGAGGGGGAGGATGTTCCCAGAACCGCCCGCAACAATGTTTTTTGTCCCCACTGTGACAGTGTACCCCATAAAGGGGCTCATAAACGTATGTATAATATAACTGGGATAGGGTTTTGCTACATAGGCCATGTAACACATCTATGTAAAGGTTGTGATCTACTGGTTATGTTCACCCTAGTTGTATGCAGGCACCATTTGTATGTTCAAAGTTATGAACATTGGCTGTATGATTGCTTGATTTCTAAGGGGCCTCAGTTAGAACATTTGGTGACTTCTTGGGAAAGGAATGTGCAAATTAGGTGTTCAGTCAGGGGGCACTTAACAGACAAAAGAGCTTGGAAGACTCCAATCCACATTAGAAGTCTACCTGAGGACGTTCAAGGCAGCATGTGGGTAATGGCTGCTACCTGCAGTCCTGAGTCATGCATGGGCATGTGACCTGCCCATGTGATTCCGAATCTCCATTCTGTGACTGGATTCTACAGAGGGTGAGGAGGGGGTCTCCACCCACAAGAGACAGTCTATTTAAACCTGTGGGAGACCCCTCCATTTTGTCTTCAGCTGGCTAAAGAAGAAGCCTCTCCACCCCCCCAGGACACTTGAAGGAAACTGAAAACTACAGGGGGTGTGAGTGATTGCTGGACCCAGGCTAAAAGAAGATTAGCCTGTAAAAGGGAACATTTTGGAACTGGTGAGGATCTTATCTGTATTTAGTGCAATTAGACATAGATTTGCGTATTTTATTTTATTTTGCTTGGTAACTTCTTTTGTTCTGTCTGTTACTACTTGAAATCACTTAAATCCTACTATCTGTATTTAATAAAATCACTTTCTACTTATTAATTAACTCAGAGTATGTATTAATACCTGGGGGAGCAAACAGCTGTGCATATCTCTCTATCAGTGTTATAGAGGGCGAACAATTTATGAGTTTACTCTGTATAAAGCTTATACAGGGTAAAACGGATTTATTTGGGTTTAGACTCCATTGGGAATTGGGCATCTGAGTGCTAAGGGCAAGCAGACTTCTGTGAGCTGTTCTCAGGTAAACCCTGCAGCTTTGGGACAGCTGGTTATTCAGACTCTGGTCTGTGTCTGGAGCAGATGGGTGTGTCTGGCTTCAGCAAGATTGAGTGCTGAGACCAGTGAGCTAGCAGGGGAGAATAGAAACAGAGGTAGCCTTTGCACATCAGCTGGCAGCTCCCAAGTGGGTTTCTGTGAACCAACCCGTCACACCATCAGGCATTGGGATCTCGACCCAGAATTCCAGTGGGCGAGGGGGACTGCGGGAACTATGGGATAGCTATGGGATAGCTACCCACAGTGCAACGCTCCGGAATTCGACGCTAGTCTCGGTACATGGACGCGCACCGTCGAATTAATCTGCTTACTGTGGCCGTGTGCAATCGAATTTATACAATCGGTTGCAAAAAATCGAATTCCGTAAGTTCGGAGTAATCCCGTAGTGTAGACGTACCCTAAGAAAGGGATAGATAACAAAATAGAAAATATCATATTGCCTCTGTAAAAATCCACACTATGCCCATATCTTGAATACTGTGTCTAGATGTGGTCGCCCCATCTCAAAAAAGATACATGGAATTGGAAAAGGTGCAGAAAAGGGAAACAAAAATAATAAAGGGTATGAAATAGCTTCCATATGAGGAAAGATTAATAAAACTGGGACTTTTCAGCTTGGAAAATAGACGACTAAGTGGGGATATGATCTCCTAAGTGGGGGTCATGCTTCTCCTCTAGGTGGCACTGTAGAAGGGGCACCATCACCTCCCAAACTTCTCCATGCAACAGAGGATGGTTCTGCTGTGGCCTACCTCAGTTTCCCCTCCTTAATGAGATGACAGTGAGGTTACTTAAAGAGCTTGGTCAAGGAGCAGCCAAACAGTCTACTTCACAGCAGTTTATCTCCCTCTAATAAAGCCCTCTGAAAGGAGCAATTGTACAAAGGTTGAAAAGCTCTGATCTCAGAGCCTGGATAAAACTTTAAAGTCCAAAAACAAAAATCTCTAGATTCCAGCATCAGCTTCTTCTGCTGTACAGATTACGGCTTCTCCACTGCCTGCAGAGCTCTGCAGTCTTCCCCCTGTTTGCTCATGATTTCTGCCAGCCTTTCTTTGTAGTCTTTCTCCTGCTTGGTTTAGGTCTACCCCAGGCCTCCTCATCTGTTATCCTTTTGCCTACTTCAGGCTCCTGGGGAACTCCCTTCCTTTGGAGCTTCCTTTCTTCTCAGGTAACTATCCCCAGGTAGACCTGGGTTGACTCATCCCCTTCAGTGGAGCCTGTAACAGGCAGGCTTGGCATCTGAATCCCTTAAACAGCCAGCCCTGTGACAGGCTCTGACGGCACAGCTATGCCAGTTTTCTAGTCTAGACAGTCCATCTGGTCCCTTTGGAAATCCCAACCTATGTGCGCAGTAAGGCACTATTCATCATAAACAAGGGTATCAAGGTCTGGTCCAATGAGCACTGTACAGAAAAAAATGCAATGTGTATGTATCATTCTTAAATCATTGCCTAACACGCACATGTTTTATTTGGCTTTGGGACAAAATGTGGGGTCTTTCTTTACAGTTCATGGAGGGTAGGTCCATCAATGGCTATTAGCCGGGATGGGCAGGGATGGTGTCCCTAGCCTCTGTTTGCCAGAAGCTGGGAATGGGCGAAAGGGGATGGATCACTTGGTGATTACCTGTTCTGTTCATTTCCTCTGAAACACCTGGCATTGGCCACTGTCAGAAGACAGGATGCTGGGCTAAATGGACCTTTGGTCTGACCCGGTATGGCCGTTCTTATTTTCTCATGTACAAAGGTTTTACTCTGTGCTTACTTGGGCAACACTCCCATTGATGTTAAAGGGGAGTTTTGCATGCTAAGGCTTGAATTTCAAATGAGCCCAGTGGAGTTTCAATGGGATTTGAGCACTAACTTCCTCAACCTCCTCAGAAAACTCCACCCTAAGTAACAACTGAGAGCTAGATTCTATCACCCTTAATGACGATTTTAGTGAAACTACTCAAGGAGTAAGGTGCTACTCACTGAGAGGAAGGGTGGCAGAATCTGGTCCCAAGAAAGGACCTCTTTTGATCCACTGTGGGAAAATCTAAGTTACATGTCTCAACTAATGGAATTCTCAAGCTATTTGACAAGGAATTCAGCATGACCTTGTGGACGATACACTGAGTAGGGGTTCTGCCAGCAATAGACTTGTTCATTGTGTGACCTTGGCCACCCCACTTTCACGTCCTGGCCCTCAGTTTCCCTGTCTGTGAAATGGAGATAATGATGCCAGCGGAAGTTTGTTAGGAAATAGAATTTCCATTCTATGCACACTCCAGAAATGTCCTTTCATCCCTAATCAGAACCAAACACTAAAATGTACTGAATAATTAAATTTCTAAAATATTTCATTTTAGAAACATCACAATTACCTTACTGAAATAAAATGTGGTGATGAGGTTGAAATATTTCTTATCAACTTTAGCATTATATTACATTATATTATAAATTATAGTATAATATATGTAAATTATAATATAACACAAAATTCAGAATGATAAATTCAATATGAAACATTTTGACCAAATTGAAACAAATCTATTTGCTAATTTCCCTTTAAAAGATGTTCACATGAAAAATGTTCATTTCAGTGAACTTGCATTTTCCAATAGAAAACAATAACACTGGAAAGCTTCCTATCAGCTGTAGTAGTAACCTGCTTTGAAAAGTGCTTTCAGATCTATTTGTGTATGTGTGTAAAATCTATGACCCTTTGGTTTAGAATTTTGCAACTGATATAAAAATGGAACATATATAATTTTGAAAGTGATACCAAACCACTGTGGGACCATTTTGGTATTTGTTGCAAAACTAGTAATTATGAGTGAGGGTGGGCAAGTGTCCTGGTTGTGTTGTTGTGTCTGAGGGATTTTGTGTGGATTTGTGGGAGTGGTAAATGAGGCAGGTGTGCTGTGGTGAGGGGCTAAGCTTGTTTGGGGCTATTGTGTGTGCTGGTTGTGTTGCTATGTTAGTGACAATCTCTGCCCCAAAGAGATTACCATCTAAATAGAAACGACTCATAAAGGGTGAAAGAGGAAACAACTTATCCAAGATTACACAGCAAGTAAGAGAGAGAGCTGGGAACACAACCCAGGTGTCCTGACTTCTAGTACAGAACCCATCCCACTGGGCTATACTGTATAGGCACTGACTTTTCCTTTTCCCTGGGGGTACTCCACCCCTGTTCCACCTCAGGGCCCCGTCCCCAGTCCACCCTTCCCCCAAGGCCCTGCCCTCGCTCCGCCTCCTCCCCCAAGACCCCACCCTTGCTATGCCTCTTCCGACCCCACTCCACTCCCTCCCCAAGGCCCCCGTCTGCCCACCACTTGCTGCTCTCCACCTGTGACGGGTTGGTTCACAGAAACCCACTTGGGAGCTGCCAGCTGATGTGCAAAGGCTACCTCTGTTTCTATTCTCCCCTGCCAGCTCAGTGTTTTCAGCACGCCCGTCTTGCTGCTGAAGCCAGACACGCCCGTCTGCTCCAGACACAGACCCAGGAGTCTGAATAACCAGCTGCAGGTTTACCTGAGAACAGCTCACAGAAGTCTGCTTGCCTTTAACACTCAGATGCCCAATTCCCAATGGGGTCTAAACCCAGATAAATCCGTTTTACCCTGTATAAGCTTTATACAGAGTAAACTCATAAATTGTTCGCCCTCTATAACACTGATAGAGAGATATGCACAGCTGTTTGCTCCCCCAGGTATTAATACATACTCTGAGTTAATTAATAAGTAGAAAGTGATTTTATTAAATACAGATAGTAGGATTTAAGTGATTTCAAGTAGTAACAGACAGAACAAAAGAAGTTACCAAGCAAAATAAAATAAAATACGCAAATCTATGTCTAATTGCACTAAATACAGATAAGATCCTCACCAGTTCCAAAATGTTCTCTTTTACAGGCTAATCTTCTTTTAGCCTGGGTCCAGCAATCACTCACACCCCCTGTAGTTTTCAGTTTCCTTCAAGTGTCCTGTGGGGGTGGAGAGGCTCCTTCTTTAGCCAGCTGAAGACAAAATGGAGGGGTCTCCCACAGGTTTAAATAGACTGTCTCTTGTGGGTGGAGACCCCCTCCTCTCCCTCTGTAGAATCCTGTCACAGAATGGAGATTCGAAAATCACATGGGCAGGTCACATGCCCATGCATGACTCAGGACTGCAGGTAGCAGCCATTACCCACATGCTGCCTTGAACGTCCTCAGGTAGACTTCTGATGTGGATTGGAATCTTCCAAGCTCTTTTGTCTGTTAAGTGCCCCCTGACTGAACACCTAATTTGCACATTCCTTTCCCAAGAAGTCATCAAATGTTCTAACTGAGGCCCCTTAGGAATCAAGCAATTACACAGCCAATGTTCATAACTTTGAACACACAAATGGTGCCTGCATACAACTAGGGTGAACATAACTAGTAGATCATAACCTTTACATAGATATGTACCTGGCACAGGCAGCACAAAACATATTCCAGTTATGTCATATTCCCACAAAGCCTTATGGGAGGTACCGTCACACCACCCTCCCCCCAACCACTCCCCAAGCCGCCAACCAGATCGGCAATGCTGCAGAACAGCTGTGGCTGATGAGTGTTGAGCACCCACTATTTTCTTTGGGAGCACCCACGGAGTCGTTGCCTATGCCTTGCTGCCTTTCACTTAAATACTTAAATTATGCTGTAGGGAAATAGCCTAAATTGTACACTGAAACAAGACAGCAGGAGGCTATCATTACATCTGGGCAAATCAAGGATTGTTCCAGTTCAACCAGCAAACCAAAAATCTTAACACTCTCTGCTTGATTCAGAAGAGGGAAGTGAATCCAAATCTTCTATCTCTTAGGAGAGTACCAAAAGTACCAGCTATTGTGGTATTCTCCCTCGGTTTCTCTTTGGCCCAATGGATATTTAGGTATTTGTTCAATGTGAAACAGCATCAGCAGGAGAGATTCAGAGCAAAGCAGCCCACAATGGCCTGTAGCCTCATGGCTAGGATGTTTATCTGTGAAAGGGACTCTGAGTTCAAAATTCATCTTTATACCAGGGATCCTGTCCTGGGTCTCTCACATTCTGGGCAGGGGCCCCTGACGGTTATAAGAGACAAATGGCCTGAAGGTTATAAGAGATAGATGCTACTTTTTAAAGCTGGCCCTGAGGATCTTTTTCTCATCCCAAATTAATTGGGTCAAATTCATAAATAGTTTCAGGTTGACTGAAATTGATTTTTTCTGCAAAGGAATTATTCATCTGAAAAATTTCACTTGTTCCTACCCATTGTCCACTGGGCACTAGAAAATATGGCATAGGGAATAATCCTTACTGGACAGAAAGGGTGGGTGGAGATGGAGAAATGTCCTACCGGGACTCGCTCATATCTAATTTCTATGGGCTCATTGAAATTGACCTATCTTCCTTAGGCTCCTTGACAAATTCCATCTACGCGACTGACATCTTTTGAAAATCCCACCAGGTGTCGAAATGCCTTTAAATACCCACCCTTGGACCCCCTTCTTCGTCTGAATGGTCTAGAGAAGGAAGATCAGGAGCTTCTCATCATACAAGAACAAGAGAACATTCAATTAAATTTAAAGGTGCAAGCTTCAAAACTGCTAAAAGGAAATACATTTTTCACATAACATGTACTTAGTCTGTGGAACTCACTGCCACTGTAATCCATCAAGCCAAAGAATTTAGCAAGATTCAAAGAGGGATTGGACATTTACTTGAACAATTATATGCAGTGTTATAACAGTTAATGATAACAAAATATTTGGAAGTGATATAAAAAATTTGCATAATTCTGAGTGTAAACCAATGTTGAACTATTAGAGATCAGGACGAGAGCTAATGTGGGGGGCAGATTATCCCATATCTGTTACTATGGGATTCTTACACAATATGGGTGGTGGACGGGATTCTTACACCTTTCTCACCTAATCTAGCCAATGAGGATGCTAAAGCGAGGGGTATGTCCTAAGCCCCACCCCTCTCATTGAGATAGGCACCTAACTCCAGGCTGCAGTGATGTGCCTCCCTCTGGTTGGGATTCTCAGCTGTGAACCCTCTCTTGGCATTAGGTGTCTACACCACCTTCGGAAGGAGGAACACTGTGAATAAATAATTTTTAAAAGGCATTGTCATAGAAGGACGGGATCCTAAGTCACCAGCCTCTCTTGCAAGTGCTCCAACCACCAGGTGACAGAGTCATCCTCACATTCACTCTCTCTCTCACTGGCCCATTGAGTCTTTCCTTACTGATTCACAGCAGAATAGCTTCAACCAGGAGAGACTGAGGGAGCCCGGTATCAGAATGTCCCATAGCCCAGTGTTTAGAGCACACAGCTGAAAAGTGGCAGATCTTTGTTCAAAACCCTCCTTAGACTGAAGTGGGGACTTGAACCAGATTCTCCCACTGTACAGGGAGATTTTGGCATACTAGCAAAATACCTGGACCACTATTGATAATTGGAATATCGATTGTCATGCTTATGGTCAAAAGGAGCTAAATCAGCTGGTTTAGCAGGCCTCTGCAACAGCCTTACCATATATAATCAAGAAGCCAGGAAGGGAGGGGGTCGAGGGGCAAGCCGACCCTTTGTCCTTCCTGGTGAGATCTCTGTTCAAACTGCTGAGATATGTGTTTTAGAGGAACAGGAAGCTTATCTATATCTGACCTTTGGGATGTGTTTGTGAGGGCCCTCAAAACACACGGGCTCTGCAAAAAACACCTCTGTCTAATTGATGGTTTAGGAAACATCTCTTGCTTAACCTTTGAAATTGCTTGCTTAACATGTTTTTTTTATTGGAATATTATTGTTACACTAACCCAAATAAATAAGGGGAGGAAGTTTGAGGTAGGTGGACTCTTCAGGGACACAGTTTAGGGTCCCTGTAGCGGGGTGGTCACCCGCTCCTGCCCTGAGGGGCCTAGAACAGCCAGCAGAGGGCTGTCGCAAGGGGAAAAGCTGCTAGGCTGATTGGGGAAGCAGCTGCAGCTGGGCCACGCCCCAATCAGGCCTCAGCTGGCCCTATATAAGAGGCTGGAAGCCAGGAGCTCAGGAGTCTCTCTCTGCCTTCAGAGAGAGAAGGGCCTGGCTGCAGGGAACTAAGGACAGGGTGAATGGACTATAAGGTGGATAGAAAGCTGGCTAGATAGTCGGGCTCAACGGGTAGTGATCAACGGCTCCATGTCTAGTTGGCAGCCAGTTTCAAGCGGAGTGCCCCAAGGGTCGGTCCTGGGGCCGGTTTTGTTCAATATCTTCATTAATGATCTGGAGGATGGCGTGGACTGCACTCTCAGCAAATTTGCAGATGATACTAAACTGGGAGGAGTGGTAGATACGCTGGAGGGTAGGGATAGGATACAGAGGGACCTAGACAAATTAGAGGATTGGGCCAAAAGAAACCTGATGAGGTTCAACAAGGACAAGTGCAGAGTCCTGCACTTAGGACGGAAGAATCCCATGCACTGTTACAGACTAGGGACCGAGTGGCTAGGCAGCAGTTCTGCAGAAAAGGACCTAGGGGTTACGGTGGACGAGAAGCTGGATATGAGTCAACAGTGTGCCCTTGTTGCCAAGAAGGCTAACGGCATTTTGGGCTGTATAAGTAGGGGCATTGCCAGCAGATCGAGGGACGTGATCGTTCCCCTCTATTCGACATTGGTGAGGCCTCACCTGGAGTACTGTGTCCAGTTTTGGGCCCCACACTACAAGAAGGATGTGGAAAAATTGGAAAGAGTCCAGCGGAGGGCAACAAAAATGATTAGGGGGCTGGAGCACATGAGTTATGAGGAGAGGCTGAGGGAACTGGGATTGTTTAGTCTGCAGAAGAGAAGAATGAGGGGGGATTTGATAGCTGCTTTCAACTACCTGAAAGGGGGTTCCAAAGAGGATGGATCTAGACTGTTCTCAGTGGTACCAGATGACAGAACAAGGAGTAATGGTCTCAAGTTGCAGTGGGGGAGGTTTAGATTGGATATTAGGAAAAACTTTTTCACTAGGAGGGTGGTGAAGCACTGGAATGGGTTACCTAGGGAGGTGGTGGAATCTCCTTCCTTAGAGGTTTTTAAGGTCAGGCTTGACAAAGCCCTGGCTGGGATGATTTAGTTGGGATTAGGTCCTGCTTTGAGCAGGGGGTTGGACTAGATGACCTCCTGAGGTCCCTTCCAACCCTGATATTCTATGATTCTATGATTCTATGAGTGGAGCAGGGCTGGGGAAAGGCAGAGGAGCCGGGGAGCTCTAGCCTGGAAAGCCCCAGGCTGCAGCCTAGTATAAGGCCAATTGGGTACTTGGGTTGCAGAGGGCAGCCCACGGGTTGGCAAAGGCAGCAGGTCCAAACCCAACCTGGCCTATGATGAGTGGCTGACACTGCAGTCTGCCCCAGGGCGCAGGGGCTAGTTGGTGACTGGCAGTAGCCCACGACTGAGGCAAGGTGGAGATAGTGGGTGGGGGTTCCCTTGGGAGGGGGAGACCCAGAGAAAGGGGCACCGGGGGGTCCTCGGAGGGACACGGGCCTGTGGCAAGCCGGATCACCAGCCTGCAAGGGGCGCTCCAGGATGCTGGAAGAGCTAATTCCCTGGACGACCAGCAGGAGGCGCCGCAGGGGTGAGTCCACGACCCCTTACAGTCCCCAACGGCAGCTGAAAGACGGGCCAATTGAGGACTGTAAGACTACTCCCCCCAGATCAGGTCCTGCAGCAATGCTAGGCAGAGGAACACCGGTCTTCCCCCAGTTTATGAATTGTACTGGGGCATAGGTGTCTTCACTCCTGGTGTGGGGCTGCATGCACAGATGCGGAAAGGTAAACATAGATGTCTGGGGACATCCAACTGCAGAAATGTAGGTGCTGAATGAGTTTAGGTGCCTACATGGTATGGGGGCACCTGACTGGGGGGTCTCTTTGAATCCCAGTGGGGCCTGATTCTGGCATTTATGTGCCTAAAATGGCAGTTAGGTGCCTAAATCCCTTTGTAAATCTGGCCCCTACTGAGATTTTAAAAAGTTCCTTAGCAAGTCAGGTGCCTAACTTTCATTCAGATCAGGTGCTTGACCATGTTTACATGCTTTTGAAAATCCCACTAGGCATCCGTCTGCGTCTTTAGGTTCCTAAATACTTCTGATAATGTGGCTCTTAGGGCCAGATTTTGAAAGGTATTTAGGCGACTGGTGTGATCTTCAAAGGAATCTAGGCGCTAAAATCCATTGAAATTAATGTCTAAATGTGTAACTGCTTTTGAAAATACCACCAGTCACCTAAATATCTTTCAAAATCTGGTCATTAGTTTCTTAGAATAAGAGATATTAAGTGCAATGAGCCAGATTCTCAGAAGATAGATAAAGCGCATTCACTTCAGCGGAGATACACCAATTTACACTAGCTGTAGATCTGACCTATAGACTCCAATGGATCCACACTTCTATACATAGGCTTGTCAAAATTATTATTTGTTAAATAATTTTGACAGATAATGTCAATATAATATCAAAAAAGAACTAGATAAATTAATGGAGGATAGGTCCATCAATGGCTATTAGCCAGGATGGGCAGAGATGGTGTCCCTAGCCTCTGCTTGCCAGAAACTGGGAATGGGCAACAGGGAATGGATCACTTGATGATTACCTGTTCTGTTATTTCCCTCTGAAGCACCTGCCATTGGCCACTCTCGGAACACCGGATACTGGTCTGACCCAGTATGGCCGTTCCTATGTTCTTATGTTTAATATTTATTTTAAAGATTTTTTTAAAAATATCTACATAAACTTTCACAGTTGCATGGCATTATGAGGTGGAGGATCAAACAACTACTTAATGAGAGCAGACACTGAAATTCAAAAAATGAAAGATTTATAGACTTTTAGAATATCAATTGTCAACCTCATGTCAAAATACACAAAGTGAATAGCCTTAAGTCAACAAATCCTACCTGTTTTTACAATTTTTGATTTTTGCTCCTCTAGTGTAACAAGCCTAATTCAAAAGTCTAAATCATTGGATTTTGACTAAGGAGTTCTCAAGCAACATTTTTCATACTTTGCCTATCTATACATATCAGTTATTATGGAAAAAATATTTTGGTCGCTTTGTGCATGTACGGTGAAATCAATGTTTACCAACACAAATATAACCCTTCCCAACACAGTAGCTGAGTCTGGGACCTAATAAACTTATCCCCATTTCATTTGAACCTAAAAGTTAATGTAGTAATTTTTTTGCCTCCTCATAAAGGCAACACATTTCCTGACAGATTTCCTCAGGGAAATGTTTTACTTCTTTGTTTCTGAAACTATATATGAGGGAATTGACCAATGGGGTTAGAACAGTGTAGAAGACAGAGAAAATTTTCTTTAAATCTATTGGAATGTTGATGGGTGGGCACTATGTAGACAATTATCAGGATGCCAAAGAAAGTGGTAACCACAGTGAGGTGGGAGGAGCAGGTGGAAAATGCCTTTTGCTGCCCAGTGATGGAAGGGATTCTCAGGATGGTGGTGATGATACAAAGGCTACGTCTACACTACCCGCCTGGATCGGCGGGTAGAAATCGATGTAGCGGGGATCGCTGTATCGCGTCTCGTCTGGACGCGATACATCGATCCCCGAACGCGCTCAGATCGACTCCGTAACTCCAGCAGGGCGAGCGGAGTTAGCGGAGTCGATGGGGGAGCCGCGGACGTCGATCCCGCGCTGCGAGGACGCGAGGTAAGCGCAGGTAAATCGAAATAGGATACTTCGACTTCAGCTACGCTATTCTCGTAGCTGAAGTCGCGTATCTTATTTCGATCCCTGCCCCTAGTGTGGACCAGCCCAAACATAGGATGCCAGCGTTAATAGAAATGGGGGTAGGGCACATATGGTAGAGAATGAGAAATCAGCTAGGGTGAGTAAGTGGGTATTGCTGCAGGAGAGTTTGATCAATGGGGTGAAATCACAAAAGAAATGGTCAATTTTCTATAGACCCACAGAACATTAACTGGAAAATCAAATAGACAAAGATGTTATTGATGACAAAGACAAAGCTGCTTATCTCCATCACCCTGCGGCCATCTGGATACAACCCCTGATGTTCATTATAGCTGCATAGCTCAGTGGATTACATATGGCTAAATACCGATCATAAGACATTACGGATAAGAGGAAACACTCGGTACCAGCCAGGCAACCAAAGAAGTAAAACTGCATGATGCAGCTGCTAACGGAAATGGTTCTGTCCCCAGTCAGGAGACTGGCCAGCATCCAAAGCAGGACAAGTTCCCCAGCAAGAAGTACATGGGGCGTGAAGGTGCTAATCAGCCACAACTAGCACAACAATGGTGAGGTGAGAAAGAAAGAAAGAAAGAAAGAAAGAAAGAAAGAAAGAAAGAAAGAAAGAAAGAAAGAAAGAAAGAAAGAAAGAAAGAAAGAAAGAAAGAAAGAAAATACTTAACTATTTCTTCAACTCCACCAAGTTTATTTGATTGATTCATCTCAGTCTCACTCTTTTGCCTTCACAAATAATGACTTTTAAAAAAGTCTTCTTATATGTTTTGCCAGAAGCTTGGACTGGACAACAGGAGATGAATCACTTGATGATTACACCTGTTCTGTTCATTCTGTCTGAAGCACCTGGCATTGGCCACTGTCAGAAGACAGAATACTGGGCTAGATGGACCTTTGCTCTGACCCAGTATGGCCGTTCTTATGTTTTTATGTAAAACTTGAACACAGATCTGTTGCCTTTACTTAGAATCAAAGAAAACTTTGTGCATTAAATAGCTGTGTGACTATAATCCCATTGGGAATTATGACACAATTTAAAGTAATTAGAGGAAGTGTGATTCTCCTCTCATACTTACCCTGGTGTAAATCAAGAGTAACTCCATTGGAAAAATTGGAGCTGACTGTTTTCTCACTCGCCCATTTCATATTCTCTACCCATGGCTATAACAGTGTTTTCTCAAAGGAGGGTAAATATTTTTATTAGTGTGGGCCAAAACTGGATTTTTCATGCTGTGAGCAAATCTGAAATTTTGAAATTTGATTTCATCCCAAAAAGTCGAAATGTCAGATTTTGATTAGATATTTAAATATTCTGTGACGGTTGGATCACAGAAACCCCCTTGGGAGCTGCCACCCGATGTGCAAAGGCTACCTCTGTTCCTGTTCTCCCTGCCAGCTCAGTGGCTTCAGCTCCCTGTCTTGGTGAAGCCAGACACACCCGTCTGCTCCAACACAGACCCAGGGTCTGAATTACCTGCCCCAAAGCTGCAGGTTTACCTCAAAACAGCTCACAGAAATGTGCTTGCCTTTAGAAATGTGCTTGCCTTTAGCACTCAGATGCCCAACCCCCAATGGGGTCTAAACCCAGATAAATCCGTTTTACCCTGCATAAAGTTTATACAGGGTAAACTCATAAATTGTTCGCCCTCTATAACACTGATAGAGAGATATGCACAGTTGTTTGCTCCCCCAGGTATTAATACATACTCTGAGTTAATTATAATAAGTAGAAAGTGATTTTATTTAAATACAGAAAGTAGGATTTAAGTGATTCCAAGTAGTAACAGACAGAACAAAGTAAGTTACCCAGCAAAATAAGATAAAATGCGCAAATCTATGTCTAATCAAACACTGAATACAGATAATCTCACCCTCAGAGATGCTTCAGTAAGTTTTTTCTCAGACTGGACACCTTCCAGGCCTGGGCACAATTCTTTCCCCTGGTACAGCTCTTGTTCCAGCTTAGGTGGTAGCTAGGGGATTCTTCATGATGGCTCCTCTTCCCCCTTTGTTTTCTTCCACCCCTTTATATATCTTTTGCATAAGGTGGGAATCCTTTGTCCCTCTGGGTTTCCACACACCCCCCTCACTGGAAAAGCACCAGGTTAAAGATGGATTCCAGTTCAGGTGACATGATCACATGTCACTGTAAGACTTCATTACCCACTTGCCAGCACACACATATACAGGAAGACTCACAGGTAAATACAGCCATCTGCAGACAATGGTCCTGGTTAATGGGAGTCAATCAAGATTCCAAACCACCATTAATGGCCCACACTTTGCATAATTACAATAGGCCCTCAGAGTTATATTTTATATTCCTAGTTTCAGATACAAGAGTGGCAACATTTCTACAAATAGGATGATCACACTCAGTAGATTATAAGCTTTGTAATGATACCTTACAAGAGACCTTTTGCATGAATCATATTCCCAGTTACATTATATATTCACTTATGTTTTATAAAACTATTCCAGTTACATTATAATTCACTTATTATCATGTTTTTATAAAACCATATAGACTGCACAATGTCACATATTCCAACATATTTTGTTGCAAACGTGGTAACCCTTATCCAAAACCAAAATATGTTCAATAATTTCCCATAGAAAATGTCAACAAAATCAACGTGTTCCCATTCACAGAAAAAAAGACGACCAAGGATACAGACAAAGAGAGAAAGTAACTTAATCCAATACCACACAGAGTAGCAGATAGAAGCCCCATATATTATCTTGGTTCATTTCTGAAACAGTTGCGCCCTGTCTGCTGGATTATACCCTTTCCTCTGAAAAAAACACCCTGCACGCACTCTACTCTGAACACCAATAATCTCTGGGAGTGGGTGGCACCGTGACAGTCATAATGAGAGCAGAGATTTGCTCCTTATCCCATATATGTTTGCACCTGGGTGCTGCTTGCAGTGTTGTAAATACTGCTACTGCTGGCTCTTTTTGATCTCAGGCTACCCGGTGTCATTCCGAGGTCTTTGTACCCATAGACTTTGACCCCCACACCAAATCAGCTGACTCCTGGGACAAGGGGACCAGACTGGAACAGAAGTAGAATAAAAAATAGAAACAAAAATATATGCCATTCCGAGGTCTTTGTACCCATAGACTTTGACCCCCACACCAAATCAGCTGACTCCTGGGACACACAAGGGGACCAGACTGGAACAGAAGTAGAATAAAAAATAGAAACAAAAATATATATTTATATAGAAAGTGCAAATACATTTAAAATAGTAATGAATAAAATACAAACAAACACATTAACAGACAAAATAAAATAATAAAAACTGAAAACATTAAAAGTAATAAAAAATTGTAAAATACAATAAAAAATAAAATGAAACCTAATATATATATAAACGACAACATAATAAAATACAAGTAAATATATTTAAAAGGTAAAAATATAAATATTAAGAAAAAAAAAACAAAGTTAAAAAAATAGAAGTAAAATTTTAAAACTGAGGGCGAGAGTCCATGCGACTTGTGCTCCTATATCACAGGTGAGGAGCTTTGGGGGTGTGTGTGCCCCTCTCTCTGCCCCGCATGTGGACAGGGCTAGACAGCAGTCTCACTCCGGCCATGCGGCCACCCCAGCCTGGGAGTGAGGGGCGGCGCCCTCCCGGGCTTCCAAACCCACAGACAAAGCCCGGGGGGAACCACTCCCATTTATACTTGCTGGACACAAGGCTCTTGCTCGTGTTGTACAGGAGGCTAAGCGACCCCCCTGTTATACACGGAGCAATGAGAGCTCCCTCCGTGTGGGGCAGAGGCGAGACCCTGCGCTCCAGGGACGAGGTGCTGGTGGACAGACCCCGCGGGAGCGGGGAATGTCGGCAGGCGCCACTCTGCCTTAGACGGAGTCATCTCCACTTGAGCAAGCGAGACTCCCCGCAACCTCCAGGCACCTCTTCCGTCAGTGGACGGTGACCCTGACTCCGGGAGAGACCCCCGGGAAAGCGAGAGAGAGAGACGGGGTGTCCCTCGGCTGGGCCCCCTGGGGCGAGATTCAGCCCAGCCGCAGCGGGGTACACAAGGTACTAGGTGGAGAGGGGAAGGAGAGAGAGAGCCAAGGCTGGAGGCCTCCGGGCTCTGCTCCCCTCTCTGCACCAGCCTGAGTGGGGGGCCTCAGGGCTTTTCCCAGCATGTACCCAGCTCACACAACCTTGTGTCACTGGTCCGGGCCAAGCCTTCGGAATGAGGGGAGAGAAAAGGGCAACGCTGCCTCTGCCCGGGCTGGGCAGGGAATCACCCCGCCCGCCTGGAACTGCCTCTGCGGACACAGCTGGGATTGTAGCTCATTGAGACTTCCAGAGCCTGGCCCCGTTGCGGTCACTCCATGAGGGAGAACGGAAACACCCGCCTTTAAAATTCAACTGTATCTAGGGTGACCCCACCTGTATTTCCAGTTCCCTAATAGAGGACACTGCTGCGGGGGTGAGCTCAAGGGGGTATTGTGGGGTGCTGGAGGTGTGTGTGTGTGTACTGGGAGATGGTATTTGGGAGGTGCTGGACAGTATTGGGGGGGGGGGGTATCCTGAGAGGGGTGATGAGGTTGCTAGAGGGGGTATTTGGGGAGTACAGGAGGGGTATTTCGGGAGATGCTGGAGGGGTGTATGTGTACTGGGAGGATGTATTTGGCGGGCGCTGGAGGGGATATTTAGGGGCTGTAGGAGGGGATATTGGGCGGTGCTGGAAGGGGTATTTGGTGGTGTTTGGGGGAGCTGGAGGGGTGTGTGTACTGGGAGGGTTATTTGGGGGTGCTGGAGGTAACTGGGGTGGGGGCACATACTGAAGGTGGGGGGCAGTGTCGCTCCCTGTCATGGTGGCAGGGCAGCTGGTGCAGGCCTGAGACGCAGCACCAGGCCATCAGTCAGCGCCTCCCTGCGGGAGTCTCCTCCTCCCAAGGGTGGGGAGCTGGGGCCTGGCCCTGTCACCCCTCCTAGCCAGGCTCTGAAGCCCAGTGGTGGGGCAAGTGGCCCGGCCAAGAGACACTTGGCAGCTTCACTTACCTGGTGGGCTGGGCTGGGCTGGTCGGGATCCAGCAGCTGTGGATGCAGGGGTGGGACCAATTGGGGTATAGTGACAGTTTTCCCAGACATTTCCTCTTATTTGAAAAATCCACCTGGACAGAGAGCGGAGAATCAAAAGCGAGGTCATGTCTGGGAAAACCCGGCCATATGATAACTCTCACATTATCTAGCTGGCTGAGGGAAACGAGGCCCTGCACTCAGTGTGATGGCATTTCTCTGTCTGTGTGATAAATGAAAGGGGGGAGGGGGTAGCTCCCTTTTATGGACCCAGCCAGCCAGTTAGCTATAAAATCCCTCTTAGTAGCTGTTCTCTACTTGCTTTAACTGTAAAGGCTTAAAAGAAGTGAGTGGACACCTGGCTAGGAGAGCCAATGGGAAGGCTAGAACTGTTTAAAATTGAAACAAGACTCCCCTTTTGTCTGTCTGTGGTTGTTATCCAAGAGCAAGGGAACAGGAAAAAACTATGCTGTAAGAAGCTTGGGGCCAGGTATGAAAAAAGCATCAGGATCATACCTAGAAGCTACTCATTTAAAACCCCAGATATGTAAGTAGATCAGGAAATGTCTAGGAAGACGTGATTAGGTTTATCCCTTTTATTTCTTTATGGCTTTTGGACTCCTCTGTGCTATCCCCAAATGCTTTTGTTTTGCTTGTAACCTTTAAGCTGGACCTCAAGAAAGTTATTCTTGATGATTAATCCTTGTAAGTGGTTTTTTTTTTTACACAAAAATCTAGCAATAGCCTGAGTTCCCAGATGTTTTCTTTCTTTTTGTTTTTAATAAAATGTACCTTTTTTAAGAACAGGATTGGAATTTTTCGTCCTAATAAGTTTGTGCACGCTATTTATTAGCTAGTGGCAACAGCTCATTTCCTTTGGTTTCTTTCTCAGCTCTTCCTCGGAGTGGGGGGTGAAAGGGCTTGAGGGTACCCCACAGGGAAGAATTCCCAAGCGCGCCTTTCTGGATTCTCAGAGGGGTTTTGCACTTGGTTGGTGGCAGCATTTACCAATCCAAGGTCATAAAAAAACTGTATACTTGAGAGATTAATACCAGCCTGGAGTGGCAAGTATTAATTTTTAGAGTCCTTGTGGGCCCCCACCTTCTGCATTCGAAGTGCCTTGACAGTCTGTCTGTCTGTATTTATCTAACATGGCAACTTTTGAAAATCACATCCAATCAATTCCAAAATGTCAGGAAATGTCCTAGGCCCTTGTATTCCTTTTTAGTTTCACCTTAACTGTCAATTTCCTGATTTCAAATGCTTTCTTTTGGGGTAATTACAAATTCCTTCTAATATAGTTTACTCTAAATTACTGATACACGCTATTAGCCTTTACTGCATCTTAGTGTTGTGTGTAACTGGTAATACTCTCAAGGTTGCACAGGTTATGGTGTCTTGGAATGACACAGTGGTTGAATCTGTTTAAATACAGACCTGCAACCAGGGCCCCCATAGACATTTTATCACTTCAAAGGTTTTTTTCTCTCTCCTGCTGATGACAGCTCATCTCAATTGATTAGCCTCTTACAGTTGGTATGGCTACTCCCACCTTTTCATGTTCTCTGTATGTATAAATATCTTCTTTCTGTGTGTTCCATTCTATGCATCCGATGAAGTGGGCTGGAGCCCACGAAAGCTTATGCTCAAATAAATTTGTTAGTCTCTAAGGTGCCACAAGTACTCCTGTTCTATAGACATTTTATTATTTTTAAAAACATTTAGGTCCTAATTCCCTGGTAATCCCTAGTTGCTTTGGGCTGCTCCTGAGTTCCTCCTGAGTGGTGCAAAGCAGCCAGAGGAGACTGCCCAGTGAAACTGACAGTTAGATTGTAAGATGCGTGGGGCAGGAACTGTCTTGTTTTTCTCTGTTTGTACAGTGCCTAGCACAATGGGGTCCTGGTGAATGGTGATCCTCGGTGCTAGGAAAATACTACTGCTGATGATGATGATGATGCATGGCTGTTTTGAACTGTCAGAAAAGTGTGAAGTACCTAGTTTTGAATATGGTGCTGTGGTTCCTGAAGCTGAGAGAGGGGCTACAGGCAGATGCAGAGATGGAGTGATGGTAGGATGGGGGCTTCAGCCTTGAGCTTATCCCCAGAGCGACCAAGAGGAGGCGCCAGTCTGGCGGTGAGTGATGCGCTCCATTGTCACAAGGGGAACATTTTGAGCAGAACTAACAAACATGAAAACACTCAAGAGGCGAGAGTAGCTGAGCAGTGTTATTTTTTTATTCAGTGAGCTGGCTGCCAAAGTTTTGAATGTTGAGGAGAAAGAGGGACATGTTTCTCAAGAAAATGTCCCCATTTTTCAGCCAGCTCTATTCATTTTTTGTGAAGAGTGTGAAAGAAGAAATTCCCCCAGTGAAAATGGGAGACTTGTTATTGGGTCAGGGGATATTCCACGAACACCTGGCTGGTGGGAGGTCCCCTAGGTGTAAGAAGGTAGCTATAATCTAGCCCCCATGTTTATACAGTCCTTTAAATAGTAGAAGATTCTACCAGCTATGGTAAGGGTTGTCAGCACCCAAACCCTTTAACTGTGGATGTACTTGATGCTTTAGAGTTAATAGTGCCTCTTTATCAACACACAAAAACTGCCCAAAATTGGAAAAAATGGTTTTCAGCTGTATTTTAGATTTTACAATAAAAAATCAAATATTTTTGAGGCAAGAAGAGACAGACCGGGAAAATGCAATTTTGCATCAAAAAAAGTTTTGAAAAATGTGGATGCCCCACCAATTCTTTCGGAACCTTCACCTGGGGACAAATCTGGTTTAGGCCATATCTACAGCAGAGAGTTTACAGTGGCACAGCTGCACTGAGCGAGGGTGGCTCTGTCGGTGGGAGACGCTTTTCCACTAACATTGCACTGTCCATGCCGGTGCTTCTGCCAGTGTAACTTATGTCGCTCAAGGGGTTGTTTTTTCCACACCCCTGAGCGACATAAATTATATCGACAAAAGTGGTAGTGTAGACATAGCCTTATTCTTATCTGAGAGTCACTCAGGGACTAATCCAAAGCCAAATGTAGTCAGCAAGAGTCTTTCAAATGATGTAGATCAGGGGTCTCAAACACGCGGCCCGTGGGCTGCATGCGGCCCGCAGGGTTATTTTCTGCGGCCCACGAGCTCCTCATGGCCCCCCGCCCTCCTCCAGCGTTTACCTAGAGCGGCTCCTGCCCGACCCGCACCGGGGGCAAGGCAGGCTTCCTGCCTGCCTGCCCTGCCCCCACGCCGTGCTGGGAAGTGGCTGGAACCTGGGGAAGGAGGGGCGCAGGGGTGTGTGTGGCTGTTGCTTCAGGCACCACCCCCAGCAGCTCCCATTGGCCAGGAATGGGGAACTGCGGCCAATGGGAGCTGCTGGGGGCGGTGCCTGAAGCAACAGCCACACAGACCCCTGCGCCCCTCCTTCCCCAGGTTTCAGCTGCTTCCCGGCAGGGGCAGGGCAGGCAGGCAGGGAGCCTGCCCTGCCCCCAGTGCATGTCGGGCCAGAGCCCGCCCCCCGAACTCCTCCTGCAGCCCGACCCCCTGCCCTGAGCCCCCGCCGCACCCCGACCCCCTGCCCTGAACCCCCACTGCACCCCGCACCCCTCCTGCACCCCAACCCCCGGCCCTGAGCCCCCTGCCGCACCCTGTACCCTGCCCCCCTGCCACACCCCTCACCCCTCCTGCACCCCACACCCCAACTCCCTGCCCTGAGCCCCGCCACACCGCACACCCCTCCTGGGCCCCCTGGGGGCAGGGAGGGGGCGGAGTTGGGGTGGGGATTTCAGGGAAGGGGTTGGAATGGAGGCAGGGAAGGGGTGGGAAGAGGCGGGGCAGGGGCGTTGCCTCATGGAAGGGGTGGTATGGGGGCAGGGCCGAGGGTGGCGGGGGGGAGGTGTAAGTAAATGCAGCCCTCGGGCCAATGTACTAGTCCTCATGTGGCCCTCGTGGTCATTTGAGTTTGAGACCCCTGATGTAGATCATCTGGCTTTGAATCGGACTCTTTCTGACTCCAGGACCCCTTAGTGCCAACAGGCAGGGGCAAAGGGGGTGCACAGGATTTTACAGGGATCCCCTGGGTCAGATTTATACGGAATAGTTCAGCAAAGGGTGACAGGTGAGATCTCTATGAGCCAGTAGCTCACTGGTTGTCATAATTATTGCAAAGTGTATGTATGGTATATAAATAAATATAAAAAAATAAAAAAAAAGTATATAAATATTATATATTTAGAGTTATGTATCTATACTGAAAATTATTTCTAAGGTCTTGGAGCTGAGGCAGGTTACCATGAGGCAACATACATCGGAAATGCTCCTTTCAGACAGGAGGTAAAAGACACATATCTCCCTGTTTGGTCTTTTGTGTATTGGGTATTATCTGCCTCACAATAGAGGCCTATGTGCATACTGAGCCACAGGCAAAGAAGAGATTGCAAAATCTGCAGGAGAGGAAAGAAATCTACAGGAATAAATGAACAGCAGAGGGTGTCCTGGTCATGAGTAAAGACAAAAAGATTGTTCTGGTCTATCCTGGAGAGCAAAGTGACATGCTGGATTCTTCATCTAGGGCCTGGTCTACACTACGATTTTAGGTCAAATTTAGTAGCGTTACCTCGATTTAAGCCTGGACTCGTCCACACAATTAAGCCCTTTTTTTCGACTTAAAGGGCTCTTTAAATCGATTTCTTTACACCACCTCCGACGACGGGATTAGCGCTGAAATCGGTTTTGCCATTTCGAATTTGGGTTAGTGTGGCCGCAATTCGATGGTATTGGCCTCCGGGAACTATCCCACAGTGCACCATTGTGACCGCTCTGGACATCAATCTGAACTCGGATGCACTGGCCAGGTAGACAGGAAAAGCCCCGCGAACGTTTGAATTTCATTTCCTGTTTGCCCAGCGTGGAGAGCACAGGTGACCACGCAGAGCTCATCAGCACAGGTAACCATGATGGAGTCCCAGGATCGCAGAAGAGCTCCAGCATGGACCGAACGGGAGGTACGGGATCTGATCGCCATATGGGGAGACGAATCCGTGCTAGCGGAACTCCGTAGCAGTAAAAGAAATGCAAAAACATTTGAAAAAGTCTCAAAGGGCATGAAGGACAGAGGCCATAACAGGGATGCACAGCAGTGCCGCGTGAAAATTAAGGAGCTAAGGCAAGCCTACCAGAAAACCAGAGAGGCAAACGGAAGGTCCGGGGCACAGCCGCAGACATGCCGCTTCTACGCCGAGCTGCATGCCATGCTAGGGGGTGCAGCCACCACTATCCCAACCCTGTGCTATGACTCCGTCAATGGAGACTCACGCAACACAGAAGCGGGTTCTGGGGACGAGGAAGACGATGATGATGAACAGACGGGAGATGGCTCACAGCAAGGAGGCAGAGAAACCGTTTTCCCCAACAGCCAGGATCTGTTTATCACCCTGGACCTGGAGCCAGTAAACCCCGAACCCACCGAATCCCAAAGCGTGCTCGCAGACCCCGGAGAAGGGACCTCTGGTGAGTGTACCTTTGTAAATATTACACATGGTTTAAAAGCAAGCGTGTTTAATGATTAATTTGCCCTGGCATTCACGGCCAGGACAGCTACTGGAAAAGTCTGTTAACGTGTATGGGGATGGAGCGGAAATCCTCCAGGGACATCTCCAGAAAGCTCTCCTGGATGTACTCCCAAAGCCTTTGCAAAAGGTTTCTGGGGAGGGCTGCCTTATTCCGTCCGCCATGGTAGGACACTTTACCACGCCAGGCCAGTAGCACGTAGTCTGGAATCATTGCATAGCAAAGCATGGCAGCGTATGGTCCCGGTGTTTGCTGGCATTCAGACAACATCCATTCCTTATCTCTCTGTGTTATCCTCAGGAGAGTGATATCATTCATGGTCACCTGGTTGAAATAGGGTGCTTTTATTAAGGGGACATTCAGAGTGCCCGTTCCTGCTCGGCTGAACAGAAATGTTCCCCACTGTTAGCCACGCGGTGGGGGGAGGGGTGAAGTGATCATCCCAGGGAATTGGGTGTGTGTGGGGGGGGGGGGGGGGGTTAGTTGGGTTTGTGCTGCACGTTAACCCGGCAACCGCATCCCTCCCTCCTTTTAAATTGCCATACCATTTTAAATGGCCAACCCAACGGCTGCTTGGTATGGAAAATGAGGGTGCTGCTGTTTGAAACCATTCCCACATGTTATTAAGGTTAAAGAAGCCAAAAGACTGTGGCTTACCATGGCTGCCTGCAAGCCGAATTCTGTTGCCTGGCCCTGCGTGAGTGATCTCTCACACCAAATCGGCAGACCCTCAATATAAATAGAGGCAAAATACGACCTTGTAACGAAAGCATTTGTGCTATGTAATGTGAACAGCAAGGTTTAACGGGAAAGAGTGATCCTATTGTTCTCTAAAATGTGTCTTTTTAACTACCTATCTCCCTTTTCCCCCACCAGCTGCAAATGTTTCTCCTTCGCAGAGGCTAGTGAAGATTAGAAGGAGGAAGAAGAGAACTCGGGATGAAATGTTCTCGGAGCTCCAGACGGCCTCCCACGCTGACAGGGTTCAGCAGAATGCTTGGAGGCAGACAATGTCTGACTGCAGAAAAGCACAGTTTGAACGCGAGGAGAGGTGGCGGGCTGAATCGCGTGCTGAATCGGAGAGGTTGCGTGCTGAATCGCGGGCTGAATCTGAGAGGTGGCGTCAGATTGAGAACAGAAGGCAGGAGTCCATGCTCCGACTGCTGGAGCATCAAAGTGAGATGCTCCAGCGTATGGTTGAGCTGCAAGAAAGGCAGCAGGAGCACAGACCGCCACTACAGCCCCTGTGTAACCAACAGCCCTCCTCCCCAAGTTCCATGGCGTCCTCACCCAGACGCCCAAGAACGCGGTGGGGGGGCCTCCGGCCACCCAGCCACTCCACCCCAGAGGATTGCTCAAGCAGCAGAAGGCTGGCCTTCAATAAGTTTTGAAGTTTCTAATTTTTAAAGTTTTAAAGTTTTATAGTGCACGGTGTCCTTGTCCTTCCCTCCTCCCCCACCCCACCCAGCGCTTCCCTCCTCCCCCATCCCTCCTGGGCTACCTTGGCAGTTATCCTCCTATTTGTGTGAATTAATAAAGAATGCATGAATTTGAAGTAACAATGACTTTATTGCCTCTGCAAGCGGTGATCGAAGGGGGGAGGGGAGGGTGTCTAGCTTACAGTGAAGTAGAGTGAACCGGGCGGGGGCGGGGGGGAGGTTCATCAAGGAGAAACAAACAGAACTTTCACACCGTAGCCTGGCCAGTCATGAAACTGGTTTTCAAAGCTTCTCTGATGCGCACCGCACCCTGCTGTACTCTTCTAATCGCCCTGGTGTCTGGCTGCGCGTAATTAGCGGCCAGGCGATTTGCCTCAGCCTCCCACCCCGCCATAAACGTCTCCCCCTTACTCTCACAGATATTGTGGAGCGCACAACAAGCAGTAATAACAATGGGAATATTGTTTTCGCTGAGGTCTAACCGAGTCAGTAAACTGCGCCAGCGCGCTTTTAAACGTCCAAATGCACATTCTACCACCATTCTGCACTTGCTCAGCCTGTAGTTGAACAGGTCCTGACTACTGTCCAGGCTGCCTGTGTATGGCTTCATGAGCCATGGCATTAAGGGGTAGGCTGGGTCCCCAAGGATAACTATAGGCATTTCAACATCCCCAACGGTTATTTTCTGGTCTGGGAAGAAAGTCCCTTCCTGCAGCTTTTGAAACAGACCAGAGTTCCTGAAGACGCGAGCGTCATGTACCTTTCCTGGCCATCCCACGTTGATGTTGGTAAAACGTCCCTTGTGATCCACCAGTGCTTGCAGCAGCATTGAAAAGTACCCCTTTCGGTTTATGTACTCGCTGGCTTGGTGCTCCGGTGCCAAGATAGGGATATGGGTTCCATCTATCGCCCCACCACAGTTAGGGAATCCCATTGCAGCAAAGCCATCCACTATGACCTGCACATTTCCCAGAGTCACTACCCTTGATATCAGCAGCTCTTTGATTGCCCTGGCTACTTGAATCACAGCAGCCCCCACAGTAGATTTGCCCACTCCAAATTGATGTCCGACTGACCGGTAGCTGTCTGGCGTTGCAAGCTTCCACAGGGCTATGGCCACTCGCTTCTCAACTGTCAGGGCTGCTCTCATCTTGGTATTCTGGCGCTTCAGGGCAGGGGAAAGCAAGTCACAAAGTTCCATGAAAGTGCCCTTACGCATGCGAAAGTTTCGCAGCCACTGGGAATCGTCCCACACCTGCAGCACTATGCGGTCCCACCAGTCTGTGCTTGTTTCCCGGGCCCAGAATCGGCGTTCCACGGCATGAACCTGCCCCATTACCACCATGATTTTCACATTGCTGTGGCCCGTACTTTGTGAGAAGTCTATGTCTATTTCCTCATCACTCTCGTCACCGCGCTGCTGTTGCCTCTGCGCTGCTGTTGCCTCCTCCTCCTCCTCCTCCTGGTTTTGCTTTGACAGGTTCCGGCTATGCATATACTCCAGGATAATGCGCGTGGTTGTCATAGTGCTCATAATTGCCGCGGTGATCTGAGCGGGCTCCATGATCCCAGTGCTATGGCGTCTGGGCAGAAAAAAGGCGCGAAACGATTGTCTGCTGTTGCTTTCACGGAGGGAGGGAGGGAGGGAGGGAGTGGGGGCCTGACGACATGTACCCAGAATCACCCGCGACACTGTTTTTGCCCCATCAGGCATTGGGATCTCAACCCAGAATTCCAATGGGCGGCGGAGACTGCGGGAACTGTGGGATAGCTACCCACAGTGCAACGCTCCAGAAGTCGACGCTAGCCTCGGTACTGTGGACGAAGTCCGCCAACTTAATGCACTTAGAGCATTTTGTGTGGGGACACACACAATCGACTGTATAAAAACGATTTCTATAAAACCGACTTCTATAAATTCGACCTAATTTCGTAGTGTAGACATACCCTAGGAGTCAACTTACAGCGGGCTTGTGCCATGAAAGGAGGGTCACCACCAACCTTTGTGTAAAGCACTGCAAAGATTTGGGGGAGAGAAATACTCTACAAGACACGAGAGTATCTAGTCAATTAGCTCTAGGCTCTAGAATGTGGGCTATGAATTTATTTTACATAATGTAATCATTTGTTTCCAAGATGTCTACTTGCTCTCACTTGAACCTCTGTGCTTTGTCACTTAAACTTATACTTGACACTTAAAAATATTTGTAAACATCTGGCTCCAAGTGCTGATCAGTCTATTCAGCAATTATCTTTGCTAAGGTCAGTTGTAAAGTGAGGCTGATTCCCAGCATGGGGAAATTTAATATCAATTTGTTACCATTATTAACTAAGTAGCATCACTTGAATGAGTCAGATGTAATGAAAATAACTGACCATCTTTTGCTGACTTGTGGTGGTCAGGTCAAAATTCAGAATTCGGACATTTTCCCCTGTACCGAGTGGCCAAATAGGGAATGATTATCCCAAATAACCTGATTCTAGATCAACAGAGATATGTAATTGTTCACTCAAGCAAGTGAATGACCTCTTACTTACAAACATATGAATTTGCATATATTTGCTAAACAATGTATTTATTGTTTTATTTTAGCACTTACAACTTATAAAACTCCACTCACTTACAGAGGTGAGTAAGCAATACTACTATTCCCATGTTATGGGCTGGGGAAACTGAGGCACAGAGCAGTTGAGTGATTTGTCTCTGCAAACAGAGCAAGTCAACTGGCAGAGCTGGAACTAATTCAAATCCCATGACACCCATTTTCTAGCTTTATCCATGGGAACAGAGATTTTCAAAGGTGTAGGAGGAACTTGGAGTCACTGTTGGGTATCCAGTTTCCCTAGGCAGCTTTAAAAATTTTAGGCAAGATCATATCAGAAGCAGAAGCCGTGCCATCTCATCCCAGCAAGTTCTCTATGCTAGCAGGATTCATTAATAAACTTTCAAAGACTCTACAAACTTTTCAACAATTCCCCTTATGACTCAGTCCCCATCTGGCCAAGCCCCAGATATCCAAATCGGCAGCTGTCTAGGTCATGCCCAGAAAGCTCTGGATGACTTGAGAAGCTGTTTGATCTAGTGTTAGTGGAAGCACCAGAGATGCAATACGAAGATGTTCGGGGGTTACCGCCTCCTTAGAACGAGGACCTTTTCCCTGCTGCTTGTCAGGAGAATGACAGTCAACACCAGGGGACTTCTAAAAGGTGTCCTTGATTTCTTGGCAGCAGCAGACACTCCAGGCACCTGGAATTCACACACTGAAAGGTAGTTGGGAGCAGCCATATTTTCTGCTTAAAATGTTCAATGGCTTTTGGAGATCTGAATTGTTTGGTCAGGGATAAAACTCATACTCCAGTATCAAATTGTCAACAACACCTGGGGATTTTGGGTGGTTCTATTTTTGGAAAGACCAACCTGGGACATCTTCAAGGAGTCTGACTTACAGAAAGTGACAGGAACCAACTTTGTGAACATCAGCCTCCTTTGAGATGTCTCAATTTGGCTATCCCCAATTGCTATTCACTTTGTCATTTGTGTCCAATGAATGCGGGGGGGAAATCTTAGAAATGTAGAATCTTGTACTCATCACACAGGCAACCTTCATTCTGGCTTTCCTAATTCTTGAGTGCTTGACTTTGCAAACTTAATATTCTTCTAAGTTGTGTGTGGGGTGGAGGGATGCGTTTATGTGTGAATGTGTGTGTGTGTGTGTGTGAGAGAGAGAGAGAGAGAGAGAGAGTGTATTTTCCTTGATTTTTAAAAGTGCAAAATGAGAGAAGAAAGAAAGAAAGAAAGAAATTCCATCATGTGGTTCATCCACCTGAGTCATCAGAAGGGATGCAACCTTTAGAAACACTTCACAGACCTCTAGCAATAAAAAATGGAGTCACGGGTTCTCATCCTTTGTGTGGGCCAGCCACTTGAGTAGGATGAGACAAACTTTGCCAGTGGGTTTGACAAATATTTGCTAGAGCAGAGGAATGGTGAGACCTGAGAAACTTCTCATCCTCCCTCCCCTATCACCATAGAAAGGCAAAAGGCACATCCACCCAGGGCAACCCCCAATTGAAAGGCCAAATCCCTGCTCCAAAGCATGGAAGGGCTAGAGCTTCTCAACAAAACAGGAGTAAGATCTGGTGTAACATGGGCAAACCAAACTACAGATCCCTACTCTCACCCTCGAAAATGGCAGAACCATTTTTCCTGAAACATTCCAAAAATGAGGGCCAAATAAAAGGTTAGATAAATATAGAAATAATGTTGGCTATACAGTTGAAATGCCAGGCAAATCATTTTCCTGGTCAAGATTCTTGACCCAACTGTTGTGCAACTAAATATCAGGGAGAGGGGAATCTCAGTACCTCTGGAATTAAGTTAGAGGTATTAGTTAAAAATGTAATTTATTTCTTCAGTTAAAATTGCCACATTTTCTCGCCCTTAGATGCAATCAATAGAAAACATGGAGTGGGAAAATCAGACTTTGACTCCCTCAGGGAACTGATGGGCAAGGTCCCCTGGGAGAATAACATGAGGGGGAAAGGAGTAGAGGAAAGCTGGCTGTATTTTAAAGAAACCTTATTGAGGTTGCAGGAACAAACCATCCCCATGTGTAGGAAGAAAAGTAAATATGGCAGGCGACCAGCTTGGCTTAACAGTGAAATCCTTGCTCGTCTTAAACACAAAAAAACAGCTTACAAGAAGTGGAAGATTGAACAAATAACCAGGGAGGAGTATAAAAGTATTGCTCAGGCATGCAGGTGTGAAATTAGGAAGGCCAAATCACACTTGGAGTTGCAGCTAGCCGGAGATGTTAGGAGTAACAAGAAGGGTTTCTTTAGGTATGTTAGCAACAAGAAGAAAGTCAAGGAAAGTGTGGGCCCCTTGCTGAATGAGGGAGGGAACCTAGTGACAGAGGATGTGGAGAAAGCTAGTGTACTAAATGCTTTTTTTGCCTCTGTCTTCACAGACAAGGTCAGCTCCCAGACAGCTGCACTCTGCAGCACGGTATGGGGAGGAGGTGACCAGCTCTCTGTGGAGAAAGTAGTAGTTCGGGACTATTTAGGAAAGCTGGACGAGCACAAGTCCATGGGGCCGGATGCGCTGCATCCGAGGGTGCTAAAGGAGTTGGCCGATGAGATTGCGGAGCCATTGGCCATTATCTTTGAAAAATCATGGCGATCGGGGGAGGTCCCGGACGACTGGAAAAAAGCTAATGTAGTGCCCATCTTTAAGAAAGGGAAGAAGGAAGATCCAGGGAACTACAGGCCAGTTAGTCTCACCTCAGTCCCTGGAAAAATCATGGAACAGGTCCTCAAGGAATCAATCCTGAACCACTTAAAGGAGGGGAAAGTGATCAGGAACAGTCAGCATGGATTCACCAAGGGCAAGTCATGCCTGACTAACCTAATTGCCTTCTATGATAAGATAACCGGCTCTGTGGATGAGGGGAAAGCAGTGGATGTGCTATTTCTGGACTTTAGCAAAGCTTTTGATACAGTCTCCCACAGTATTCTTGCCAGCAAGTTAAAGAAGTATGGGCTGGATGAATGGACGGTAAGGTGGATAGAAAACTGGCTAGATGGTCGGGCTCAACGGGTAGTGATCAATGGTTCCTTGTCTAGTTGGCAGCCGGTATCAAGTGGAGTGCCCCAAGGGTCGGTGCTGGGGCCGGTTTTATTCAATATCTTCATTAACGATCTGGAAGATGGTGTGGACTGCACCCTTAGCAAGTTTGCAGATGACACTAAACTGGGAGGAGTGGTTGATACGCTGGAGGGTAGGGATAGGATACAGAGGGACCTAGACAAATTAGAGGATTGGGCCAAAAGAAATATGATGAGGTTCAACAAGGACAAGTGCAGAGTCCTGCATTTAGGACGAAAGAATCCCATGCACTGCTATAGACTAGGGACCGAATGGCTGGGCAGCAGTTCTGCAGAAAAGGACCTAGGGGTTACGGTGGACGAAAAGCTGAATATGAGTCAACAGTGTGCCCTTGTTGCCAAGAAGGCTAATGGCATTTTGGGTTGTATAAGTAGGGGCATTTCCAGCAGATCGAGGGATGTGATCATTCCCCTCTACTCAGCACTGGTGAGGCCTCATTTGGAGTACTGTGTCCAGTTTTGGGCCCCACACTACAAGAAGGATGTGGATAAATTGGAGAGAGTCCAGCGGAGGGCAACAAAAATGATTAGGGGGCTGGAGCACATGACTTACGAGGAGAGGCTGAGGGAACTGGGATTGTTTAGTCTGCAGAAGAGAAGAATGAGGGGCGATTTGATAGCTGCTTTCAACTACCTGAAAGGGGGTTCCAAAGAGGATGGATCTAGACTGTTCTCAGTGATAGAAGATGACAGAACAAGGAGTAATGGTCTCAAGTTGCAGAGGGGGAGGTTTAGGTTGGACATTAGGAAAAACTTTTTCACTAGTAGGGTGGTGAAGAACTGGAATGGGTTACCTAGGGAGGTAGTGGAATCTCCTTCCTTAGAGGTTTTTAAGGTCAGGCTTGACAAAGCCCTGGCTGGGCTGATTTAGTTGGGTTTGGTCCTGCTTTGAGCAGGGGGTTGGACTAGATGACCTCCTGAGGTCCCTTCCAACCCTGAGATTCTATGATTCTATGATTCTATGATTCTAAACCACCATCACCAAATTCATCCTCCTGGGATTTGGAAATCTCCCTGAACTGCAGATCCTTCTCTTCCTGCTGTTTTTAGTTAGCTACCTTGTGACAGTGGTTGGGAACATCCTCATCTTTGCTCTAGTTGTGGGTGATCAACAACTTCACACCTCAATATACTTTTTCCTGGGGAACTTGTGCTTGGAGACTTGCTACAACTCCAACATCCTGCCTGAGATGCTGGCCAGTCTTCTGACAGGGGACAAAACTGTTTCTTTTAGGGGCTGCATTGTACAAATGTATTTCTTTGGTTCTCTGGGAGCTACAGAATGTTACCTCCTGGCAGCAATGTCATATGACTGGTATTTAGCGATATGTAAATCCCTGTATTACTCAACCCTTATGAATAGCAGGTTCTGTCTCCTGCTAGCACCCAGCTCTTAGCATAATAATATTTTTGGTGTCACAATTAACTTTCTGTGGCCTCCAATGAAATTGACCATTTCTTCTGTGATCTCACCCCTGTTAAAACTCTCCAGAACTGACAACCGCCTGATGAAACTTACAGCGTTTATGTTCACTTTGATTTTCACTCTCCCCCCATTTCTGTTCACTGTTATAAACTATGTTGCTATTATATGTGCCATCCTGAGAATCTCGTCCACCACAGAGAATCAAAAGGCCTTTTCTACCTCCTCCTCTCACCTCTTGGTGGTTACAGCTATCTATGGGACCCTGACGCACAAGCCATAAGGGCAGTGGTTCTCAAACTTTTGTACTGGTGACCCCTTTCACATAGCAAGCCTCTGAGTGCGACCCCCCTTGTAAATTAAAAACACTTTTTAATATATTTAACACCATTATAAATGCTAGAAGCAAAGTGGGGCTTGGGGTTGAGGCTGACAGCTCGCGACCCTCCATGTAATAATCTCGTGACCCCCTCAGGGGTCCCAACCTCCAGTCTGAGAACCGCTGCATAAGGGGGATGCATGCTGGTGAGCCACGCTTCCACAATCCCCCTTGCACAACGGCCCTGCCACCTGGGGCAAACCCACTTTTCAACTCTGAACTCCAGAGGCGTGTACGTGTCTAACAATGAATCACCTGGCATGTGCATAGGCTATGTCTGCAATACAGATGCCTGTCTACACTTAGAAGTTAGATGGACCTAGATATGTCCTTCAGGGCTGTGAAAAATTTCATGCCCTGAGTGCCGTAATTAAATCAACCTAACCACTGGTGTAGATGCAGCTAGTTCAGCAGAAGAATTATTCCACTAAACTAGCGACTGCCTCTCAGGGAGGTGGATTAACTACATGGAAAACACCCTTCTGCCAATGAAGGAAGTGTCTACACTATGGAGCTACAGCTAACCAATAGCTATACTGGCAGACCCCCCCCTCGTCTAGACACAGCATATGCTGAGAGAAGGAGTTTTTCTGCTGGTGTAGGAACAGCAACTCCTGAACGATGTTAGCTGCGCAAACAGAAGCCCTCTTCTGTCTACATAGCTGTGTCTACCCCAGAGGTTTTCTTGTCTTAGCTGTATTGCTTGGGGGTTGTGGTTAGGGGTAGACCAAGGCTTTGATCACATGATCAGTCTGAATTTGGAGGGGTCACCTGACAAAGGGAATTGGAGGTTATAAAAGAGAGAGTCTCTCACCAGTTATTTAAGAAAGAAAGTAGAAGGACACTGACTGCAGGGGTCAGAGATAGAGATTCCATGATTCAGAGAAGGAGCCATGAACTGCAGGAATGGAAATCCTGGGTACCCTAAAGGACTCCCGACCAAGCTCTAAGAATGTCCCAGATGGGTGAGGAAACTGAGGCAGGGAAATGCATGTAAGTGTTTTATTGTTTTCTCCACCACAGTGTATTTCTCATGCTATCTAAGTAAAGAATAATTGTGTTTAGAGACTTTTGCAAAGCCCGTGCACCTCTTTGCTTCACCTGTCACCTGCCCCTGGAGGTATCTGTAAACGCAGAGCTGCTATGTGGGTGGAGTTCTGGGATGGGATGTGCTTGACCTAGTAGGGCATCTGGGGCATCAGCGCTGGTCCTGGGGGCATAAGGCAACTGGGCCACATCATTCATTTCCATGAAGGGTTAGAAAGGAGAAACCATACTGCAGCATGCTGAGATCCAGGAAAGCTTAATGCAGACATGTCTAGAGTACTGGGACCCAACACAGCAGCCCGGCGAATGCCCAGCCTTGGTTCCAAACAAACCAATTTTTTCGAGGATTTTTTTATTTAGCCACTGTCGTGGAAAAAGTCACCCACGCATTGATTTTAGTTCAGAGACTCAAGCCTGAGGCCCGTTTATTGACACACACCAACGCGTTGGGGGTAGCAGTATTGGAACTGCTCCCCCTGAAGCAAAGCATACTGAAGCTTTTAAAGCTTAAAACCGCAAACAAATTACACACAGTTTAAGTAATAGTGACCATATTAGGGACTGAATTACACACACTTGAGTAATAATGACCTTATTAGGAATAAGAGAGTTAGGGTCTTTTGGTACTTTCCAGCGTTCTTTTGCAACCTTGCCCTGGTATGGGTGCAATTAGAGTAGAGGGCTTTTTGGTGGTTTCCAATGCTGTTACAACTTTGCCATTTATGGGGTGCTTATTACACAATTGCCCTTTACAGGGTACAGTTACACAATGGGGGTAGTTATACAAATGGAGTAGGGGGAGGCATGGTTACACAAATGGGGTAGAGGGAGGCATGGTTACTCATTTTAGATGATTGCTTCACACTTATTGCTTTACACAAGTGGTTATTATATTTCAAAAGCAGTAGGCACATATTGCAAATTATTCTTGTTGCTGGGGCTTTTCACCCTCCTCCTTTCCAGACCCCCGTCCCTCCCTGTGTCTCAACCTCTGACCACCACTGTCAGGGAGCACAACACTTAACTTGGTTTAGGCTCGTGGGCCTGTTAGCCGCTGGGCGGGCCCAGGCCAAGCAGAAAAGTCTAGACCATTAGGGCTAGCTTAATTTTCCCCCCACACCACTGAACCAAAAAAAATCATTTTTTGATCAGTGCTAATCATCAGGCACCTAATATCTCTAAAGACCTGGCGATACATGGCTTATGAATACACCCCAACTGGCACTTTGATGATTTAGGTAAAAATATGGATTATCCACACCATCTGTACATTAGTGTACATTAAGCACAAATAGTATAGCAGTTATATAGCTTAAATTAGCCTACACCTTAACTTTACTCCTATTATCTTATGATAAGTATCCCATAACTCCTTGCATTATCTTAAGTCAGCTTTGGCTGAAGTAGATTGGATAGTTAGTTGTCCAAAACAGGATATATGATTATTTTATTATAGCGACAGGTAGGAAATTGTTTCCACAGGCCTGTAGTGGAATAACCCAAAGAGGACAAAACATATGATTATACTGCCCTAGTACAGGCCCTGCAGGTGCTTTCATGCCCTTTGGTACTTGAAATGCATCTGTTCAGACCAAGGAGATAAGAGGTACCAAAAAACAAGGTATAACTCTGCTTAGTTTCAAATGATGTACACAGCATCTGTTACTGGTAAACAGGACAGGAATAAAAAGATTGCTGGTTTATAGCAATAAACTTGACTGACATTGATTACTTGACACTGACATTGATTACTTGGTCTCCTGAATGTAATTTTAATGAACCAAAGTGGGTGAAACAATTTACTATATGATAAATAAACACTAAGTAACATTGTATTGGTTGCAATATAATAAAAGAGCAAATGGTATCAGTTGGACTGGTTTGTGCATGTCATCAGATAAATACCTCCCCACGAGTCAACTTCCGATCACGAACCAGCCCCCTACTGTATAAATTGTCATCCTGTTAGTAGATACAAAATAGAGGCCAAACCATTCTTTATCTCACGATGGCTCCTATAGAAGCATAGAATATCAGGGTTGGAAGGGACCTCAGGATGTCATCTAGTCCAACCCACTGCTCAAAGCAGGACCAATCCCCAGACAGATTTTAATCCTGGATCCCTAAACGGTCCCCTCAAGGACTTAACTCACAACCCTGGGTTTAGTAGGCCAATGCTCAAACCACTGACCTATCCCTCCCCCCTCTGGGGCACCTGGCATTGGCCACTGTCGGTAGACAGGATACTGGGCTAGATGGACCTTTGGTCTGACCCAGTATGGCCATTCTTATGTTCCTATGTTCTCATGTCTTCTTCTCAGTGTCTTGGTTGCTTGCAGCATAGCTGGGGGCAAGAGAAGGGCCCAGTATGTGTCCACTTTGTCTGTTTTATACCCTCAGTCCATGTGCTTGGAGAACACAAGTCCAGGCATGTCTGGGGGCATTGCTGAGTCACCCAGCAAGGTTGATCAATTCCCCTGGTGTGGCCTCATGCAGGTGAGTCATCGCATCGTAGCTTCCCTTGCTGAACAGTGGCTGTTGATGGGTTGTTTGACACCCCTCCCGGGCATTGGTTACTTTCCTTGCTGTTGCCTCTGGGAAGCTAATATCTGGCCGATTCCCCAACTTACACCATGTTTTAGTGACAACCATACAATGCAATTCTCATATCTTCATAAGCATTAATGATATACATATACGGATAGAGAAATGACTTTCAGCAGATCATAACCTTTCCCCTGATACCTTACAAGGCATGCTTTGTATGTAAGATCACGATTATATCAAAATGAGGAATATGGGGGTTACAGTATTCTCCCCCAAGGTATAGAATGTCACAATTATCGACATTGTTTTTTCACACTCCTGAGTGAGAAAGTTGCAGCGCTGTAAAGTGACAGTGTAGCGAAGGCCTCAGTCTTTTATTACAAGGGGTTTTGTGTCAGGCCCCGTACGGGGCAAAAGCAACTATTATTTTCTCCATGTCTGATATGGGCTACATTCACGTTTTACAGTACAGTAATCCACCTCCACCTTTCCCATCCCACATCCACAGTATATTCCCTCACACTGTGGGAGCAGGAGCCCCTCGCTCTTTCAGCAAAGACCAGAAGGATGGTTGCAAATTAGGCCATCAGGCATCAAAGTGGGGATTTTCAAAAGAGCATAGAAAAGTTAGGTGCCCAACTCCCTTAGGGTCCTACAGAAACCGCAGCCAATGTCAGCAAGGAATTAAAGCTTTGTTCAGGTGGAAGCTTAGGTGTCTTCTTGGCCTGCTATTTGGAGTTCCAGGTCCAGAGATCAGACTGACCTGGGAGCTTTATCCAAGATTTTTTTTTCACTTGGGAGCATTTAATTTTCTTCTTCCTATAAAAATGAATTGATATTGGTTCCCTTTTTTTCTATTATTCTAGCAGATCTACTCATCTAATTAACGATATGAACACAGATTTCCATTGAGATCAGAAGGTCTGTCTGCATTAATTTCCTTTGAAATGAGACATTCCCTTTTTTCTATTGCTTTGTCTTTTGGGTCAACAGTTCTCCTGTCTCCATTATTTTCCCTTTGGAATCAGTTGTTTTCCATGACTTCCCCTTTGAGGTTACTAATAGGACTGTCCTTGTACCATTGTTTTTCCTTTCCAAAAACTAATATTAACTTTCCTCTATGCAATAATTTCAAATTCCCACCAGCAGAAATATCAGGGGAGATTACATCATCTCATCTGAAGGAGAAATTACCAACCAGGAGAGACATTAATTTCTGTGAAAGGGAATAATAACAAAATATACCAAGAAGCTCTGTAAGATCCGGGCATCCAGATAGGAACCCAAAGCTCAGTTTACTGAGATAATTGAAGAGTAGCAATAGCAAAAGAGAATGGAAAAGGTAATGCAAAGACTATAATCTTATCTCAGACAATCTGAAGGAAGGGTTAGGGTAAGAGTGCAGTTGGCAATAGATCATCAGTGTGAAAGGTAAAGCAGCACAATAAAAATGAAATAATCTGATTTAGAAAAGAAAAATACCTGCTCAGGCACCCCCCGATATAAGAAAGAATAGTATTATTTGTTCAATCCAGGGGGAAAGTAAATGAAGATAGATGTTGTGACACTGCCCTCCATATTCTTCAAGGTGATATTATTATGATATGATTATAGCATAATTATTATGCCTTTTGTGCAAGACGGCTCATTTAAACTGTCATTGGAAAAGTTAGGATTTCCTGAATATGATTTTCCTATCATCCATGCATGTGTCATTTTTGTATCTGAAGTTATGAATACACCTCTACCCCAATATAACACAACCCAATATAACACGAATTCGAATATAACGCGGTAAAGCAGTGCTCTGGCGGGATGGGGCTGCGCACTCCGGCGGATCAAAGCAAGTTCGATATAAGGCAGTTTCACCTATAACGTGGGAAGATTTTTTGGCTCCCGAGGACAGCATTATATCGGGGTAGAGGTGTATTGACTATGTATCTATTTCAAATGTAGTGGGTAATTCCCACTAGGCAAGATGCTCTCAGTCTAGATAGCTGGTTGGGAAGGGTCTATTCAGGTTAATGAGCCATTAGGGAAAACAATAAGCCTTAAGAGAAGCTTATCTCCCACCTGGTGAGCCTTCCTGAGAACACTCCAGAGAGCCTGTAATTAATGGTTGCTATGACTCTACAAGGGCAGGTGACCAGGCCACAGGACTCTGGACACCATCTTGGGCTGTCTGTATTTTTCCACAAACTGTTCTGGGAACCAAGTTTTGAAACAAAGGGTTCCCACCCTGTGCTAAAGCTATATAACGCAGGGAGTGATATCGTTCGTTCTTCTTCGCTCCCCACACAAGAGGACAGCTGGAAACACCTGAGGAACAAAGACTGACCTGGGGGAAGTGCTGGACCCAGGCTAAAATGATTTCTAGCCTGTATATGGAAACCTGAGAAATCCAAGCTGCAAAGCAAATGCAGCTTGTGCCTTGAGAATCTGCCAGACTGCTGGTATTATCAGTCAGGGTGAGAAACTGCTCATTCATAGTCAATCTAAACAGTGTGTTATGCTTAGTCTGAGTTTTTCTTTATTTGCTGGTAATCTGCTTTGGTCTGTTTGCTATCCCTTATAATCACTTACAGTCTATCTTTTGTAGTTTATAAACGTGTTTGTAGTTTCACCTAAACCAGTTTTAAGTGAAGTGTCTGGGGAAAAATCTCAGCTTGCTTAGCACAAGTGTGCATATTTCTCTCCACATTGAACTGAGAAGTGAACTGGGTAACAAATTTGTACTGGTCAGTGTTTTGACCAGGGCAGGGCAGTACAGCTCTGGGGTCTTAGGCTGGGGATCTCATGGTTATCTTGACTGTAGCTTCTCTATTGTTGGTTCATGCATAGGCTGATCAGAGCTGGGTGTGTCCCTACCTGTGTGAATGCTGGAGGAAATGTAGGACCTAGAGCGAGTCTGAAGCTTGCCACAGCAGCACAGTGTGAGAGGGAGCCCAGACTGGTGGGTCAGAGTGCTCAGGGAAACTCCAATTCCAAGTAGCACCCCAGGGGGAACCCATCACGGGTTATAACAAACCATGCCTAAGGCCGTGGCTACACTCGAAACTCCAAAGCACTGCCGGTACTCCACCTCCATGAGGGGATTAGCTTAAAGCGCTGGGAGTGCAGCTCCCAGCGCTGGGGCACTGTTTACACTGGCGCTTTACAGTGCTGTAACTTGCTGCACTCAGCGGGATGTTTTTTCACACCCCTGAGCGAGAAAGTTGCAGCGCTGTAAAGCGCCAGTGTAGCCATAGCCTACGAAACAGCAATGAATGACTCTCAGATTTAGAATATAAGTATGGCCATACTGGGTCAGACTAAAGGTCCATCTAGCCCAGTATTCTGTCTTCTGATGCCAAGTGCTTCAGAGGGAATGAACGGAACAGGTAATGATCAAGTGACCCATCCTCTGTCACCCATTCCCTTTTTCCTGTATCATATTATTACTGGTTTATAGCAATAAACTTGACTGCCATTGGTTATTTGATCTCTTGAATATATTTTATAGTGAACCAAAATGGGTGAAGCAATATACTATACAAGTCATCAACACTAAGTAACATTGCATTGGTTGTAATATAGTTAGAGAGAGAATGGTATCTGTTGGACTGGTTTGTGCACATCATCAGGTCAATACTTCCCCAAGAGTCAACTTCCAATCACCACCCAGCCGCCTACTGTATAAGTTGTCATCCTGTCATCAGTGTGAAAGGTAAAGCAGCACAGTAAAAATGAAATAATTTGATTTAGAAAAGAAAAAATACCTGCTCAGGCACCCCCCATATAAGAAAGAATAGGATTGCTTGTTCAATCCGGGGGAAAGTAAATGAAGGTAGATGGGTTATAGCAAAACATGCCTAAGAAAGAGCAATGAATGGCTGTCAGATTTAGAACATAAGAATGGCCATAATGGGTCAGACGGAAGGTCCATCTACCGCAGTATCCTGTCTTCCAACAGTGGCCAATGCCAGGTGCTTCACGGGGAATGAACAGAACAGCTGATCATCAAGTGACCCAATCCCTCTGACCCATTTCCAGCTTCTGGCAAACAGAGACTAGGGACACTATCCCTGACCATCCTGGCTAATAGCCATTGATGGATCTATCCTCCAGGAATTTTTCTAGTTTATTGGCTCCTTTTGTGTGTATTTTATTTTTCACCATGTGAGTTTTATTGCTTGTTAAAATTTTGAAACAAAAATATAGTCTCACTTCTCTGTGCATGTGTGTTTTTCTGCATTTCCATTTTTCCGTCATACATTTATGTTACACCAGTGTCAATGTACCATTGCCGCTCCTGGTGTAGACATAGTTTATATGGGTGCATCATAAATCAGTGGATGAAGAGATCAGAAGCTAGGATATATCAAAAAGTGTGTAGGAGAAAAAATCAGGAAGGATCTGCTATTTCTCTTTAAACATATCTGTATTTTATTGCTCATAAAATTTGGAGAAATAAACAATCTCTCTCTCTCTATATATATATATATTCATCTCATCTCTATATATCTCTTACTTTTTTCTCCAGTTTTTCATTTTTCTATAGGCACAATCTCCCTTCTCGTTAAAAATGACTCTCTAATTTCTCTCTTGATGAGTTTTCATTTTTATTTCCCTTACATTTCTTTATATGGAGTTGGATTCTGATCTCAGTTGCACTTGTGTAAATCCATATGAAGCTGATGCAATTTACCCTGGTGTAACTGAGATCAGGTAACAGCCCGTCGTCTGTGTTTAGGTTTTTGTGTGTGTGTGTCTTTGTCTGTTTCTCGGCTCCATCTATCAAATGGTGCATTTTTTTCTTTGAATCAACTGTGCTAGAGGATAGCTGGATATATCTTCATACAAACCTCAGCCTCTTTGGTATTTCAATACGTGTCTTATGGGCTATGCCTGTGCTGCATCTGGGCAGAGTAATTCCCTGCTCCGGAAGACCTACACACACTAGCTTTGATTGAGCTATTGTGCTAAAAATAGCAGTGTAGCCTCAGCGGCACAGACAAGCTGCTGGAGCCCAGTCCCATCTGAGATTCTAGGTACGTACACAGGTGACTATCCCAAGCGGCTGCCTGTGCTGCCGTGTTCTCACTGCTCATTTTATGTTGCTAGCTTGACCAAAGCTAGTGCATGTACGTCTATCCAAGCTGGGAATTACACCTCCCAGCTGCAGGGGAGACGTACCCATGGTTGAACTCTAAACATCTTTCATTTCTAATCTATTCATTTTTTGTTATGTCTTGTAGATTTGTTGATGTGACACTGATGTGATAAACATACTTCAAAATCCCAGCCCCAAAGTCTTTATTTAAAGTTCAAGAGAGCTTACGGGACTTAGATGGGGCATTTCTGTAGCTCAATAGGGTTTCATGCTCTTGGTTCATCTATATTGGAATCTCAACCTCTTAATGATATGAGTCTTCCTCTGTTTATTGAAAACTTCATTTTTCCAGTGGAGAGATGCAGTAGCATGAGGTTACCTACTCCAGTTTCCCACCAGTGTAACCGACAGCACAACCTGACTGCGTGTACTCCATTAATATTTAATGGTTTTGTGTTTCTAGATACATATTATGGAGAAAGCGGAAGGAAGAAATGAAACCCTGATCATGGAATTTATCCTCTTAGGATTTGGGAATGCCCCTGAACTGCAGCCACTTCTCTTCCTGCTGTTTCTAGTGATCTACATTGTGACCATGGTCGGGAACATCCTCATCATTATGCTAGTTGTGGTTGATCAGCACCTTCACACCCCCATGTACTTCTTCCTGGGGAACTTGGCCTCCTTGGACATCTGCTACACCTCCACCATCCTGCCCAGGCTGCTGGCCAGTCTCCTGACTGGGGACGGAACCATTTCTGTTAAGTGCTGCCTTGTGCAAACATATTTTTTTGCTATCATAGCAGCAACAGAACCTCTGCTGCTCGCGGCAATGTCTTATGATCGGTATTTAGCAATATGCAATCCACTCCGTTATGCTGCTCTGATGAATTGCAGGGTTTGTTTCCAGCTAGTGGCAGGGTCTTGGATAAGTGGCATTTTGTTCTGCGCCATAATACATAATTTCTTGTTCCAATTAACGTTCTGTCATTCCAAAGAAATTGATCATTTCTTTTGTGATTTTTCACCCGTGATAAAGCTGTGCTGTAATGACACCCAGACTCTTGAACTGGTAACATTTATTATCTCTGCCATTGGGACACTTGTGCCTTTGCTACTGACTCTGACATCCTACATTTGTATTGTCACCACCATCCTGAGAATCCCTTCCAACACAGGGAGACAAAAGGCCTTTTCCACCTGCTCCTCTCACCTCATTGTGGTGACAATTTTATACATGAGCGTGATTACTGTCTATGTGTTTCCAACAAGCAACACACCCAAGGTCCTACACAAAATATTCTCTCTCTTCTACACAGTTCTGACTCCCATGATCAACCCTGTTATCTACAGCCTGAGAAACAAGGAGGTCAAAGACTCCCTTAGAAAAACGATTTTGAAATGGGTTGCTTTCAGAAACAGGCATAGAAGCTTAAAAGAAAAATTCTAGCCTATAGAAAAATAGAAATGAACGGATATAGTTTCTTAGACATGGCCCATTTCCTTCCTTCAGAAAAGGGTTACCCATTATTGACCTTACTCTTTCTTTCTTTCTTTCTTTCTTTCTTTCTTTCTTTCTTTCTTTCTTTCTTTCTTTCTTTCTTTCTTTCTTTCTTTCTTAATCTGCTACTTTTTGAGCATTCATCTTTCATACAATTCATGCACATTTCTTTATACAAAACTTGATACTATAAGAGACATTCTTTGTGAAAAGACACACGTTTCAGTAGAGCACTTTGCTTCAGTCATCCGTACATGAACACTAGTGCCCAAATTCTGCTTAATATCTTTTGAGTGCTTCTGGGTCTCTTCCACACCCACTGATACCAATGACATTCATTGTCCAGTGATTAGGATTGTCTGTTGTCCATTATGCCTCTGAAAAATAGGTAAACAACGTTGCCGCTGCAGTGAGTGGATAAATTTGATTGGGTCATATTCTCTGCAGATCTGTAGCTGGGTAAACAAAACATGAAAGTCTGTGGAGGGTCGGGAGTCTCAGTGTCCTGCCATGTGAAATTTCCTGCCTATTCATCCATCTTTGCAGGGTGAAGGCAACATTAACATATCTATTTCTATATCGATACTGACATCAATATAGACATCGATACAGATATATAAAATGCTAACAGAAGATGTCTGGCCAAAATTTTCATAGCTCATAAGGACCCGATTTCCCTTCCCCCACCCAAATAAAAAGAAATTAATGAATTAAAGTGAATAGGAAATGAGCATCCAAAAGCACTAGACAACTTTGCCAATCTCAGCCTAAATAGTATCACATGGGCCTCCCTCGCCCCACATAGTAACGCACTATACACATACAAATATTTACCACCAAGGTTTGACTAAAAAATGAATTAAAGAATAAATTCTCACTGAGTCTTCCTAGTATTTTTGTTCTTCCTCCAAATTTTTGGGCCCTGTTTTTTGCCAAAAAATGTCATCATTCCCCTGCTGTCCTTTTAACTGTTTAAGTGCCCATTGGTCCCCTGACCACCCACCCGCAGTCCCCTGATGCAGGTCCATATAGTGTGCATAGATGGAGGTATATATAGTTTGTGGCCTCATGTATCAGGCTTTGTTTGGATGAATAGTGGATTTGTTCAGCCCAAAGTGATTCATGAATTTTACTCAAATTAGCTGAATATTTTCAGCAAAAATCAATCAAAATCTTTCAGAACTTAGATGCTGGGCAGCAACCTGCCCCCTTTATAACATTTAACCTGGTGGTTAGAGCACTGCTGTGCGGGGGGCGGTGTATGTGGAAGACCCACGTTCAATATCTCCCCTGCCTGAAGCGGGGGAAGTCTTCAGTCTCCCACACTGGAAACAAGTGCACGGGCCTATGGAACACTCCCCACACAAGCTCTCTCTCTCTCTCTCTCTCCTCTTAAAGTGCTTCCATTTGGTATAAATAATGAAAGAGGGGGTTGAACTTCCAGCTCCTGCCACCAAAGTGTGTGTCTTAACTACGGAATCCACAGTCATTCTTGGACTTGCTTTCTGGCCCAATGACTATTCATTCTTGTCATGAATGACACTGAGTAGTCATTGGGCTAGGAAAAGCAAGTGAGAATGACTTATGCCACAGAACAGCAGGCACTACAGAAATACATGCTGACTGTGTTTTCTGGCAAGGGATGGGTGTCTTATGGTTAAGACAAGTCTGAGAATCACGACGTTTCATTTCTCTTCCTAGATCAGACACCTACTACCAGTAGGCCAGAAACTTTGTAATATACTTATCCCAAGTGTGGTATATTGAAAAGTGAGTTAAAATGACAAGCTACCACTCTGAGTGTAAAGGGTTTTTCTGGTCCCTCTTGCAGACTGGGGAGCTCTGTACGGAAACACATAATCATAGAATCATAGGAAGATTAGGGTTGGGAGAGACCGCAGGAAGTCATCTAATCCAACCCCCTGCTCAAAGCAGGACCAACCCCAACTAAATCATCCCACCCAGGGCGTTCTCAAGCCGGGCCTTAAAAACCTCTAGTATGGAGATTCCACCACCTCCCTAGGTAACCCATTCCAGTGTTTCACCACCCTTCTAATGAAATGTTTCCTAATATCCAACCTAGACCTCCCCCACTGCAACTTGAGACCATTGCTCCTTGTTCTGTCATCTGCCACCACTGAGAACAGCCTAGCTCCATCCTCTTTAGATCCATCTTCCATCTCCCTTCAGGTAGTTGAAGGCTGCTATCAAATCCCCCCTCACTCTTCTCTCCTCCAGACTAAATAACCCCAGTTCCCTCAGCCTCACCTCATAAGTCATGTGACCCAGCTCCTAATCATTTTTGTTGCCCTCCGTTGGACACTCGCCAATTTGTCCACATCCTTTCTGTAGTGGGGGGCCCAAAACTGGATGCAATACTCCAGATGTGGCCGCACCAGTGCCGAATAGAGGGGAATAATCACTTCCCTTGATCTGCTGTCAATGCTCCTACTAATGCAGCCCAAGGACACACTGTTGACTCATATCCAGCTTCTCATCCAATGTAATCCCCAGGTCCTTTTCTGCAGAACTGCCGCATAGCCAGTGGGTCCCCAGCCTGTAGCAGTGCGTGGGATTCTTCCAACTTAAGTGCAGGACTCTACACTTGTCGTTGCTGAACCTCATCAGATTTCTTTTGGTCCAGTCCTCCAATTTGTCTAGGTCACACTGGACCCTATCCCTACCCTCCAGCGTATCTACCTGGGGGGAGGGATAGCTCAGTGGTTTGAGCATTGGCCTGCTAAACCGAGGGTTGTAAGTTCAATCCTTGAGGGGGCCACTTAGGGATCTGGGGCAAAATTGGTCCTGCTAGTGAAGGCAGGGGGCTGGACTAGGGGGGGAGGGATAGCTCAAGGGGGGGAGGGATAGCTCAGTGGTTTGAGCATTGGCCTGCTAAACCCAGGGGTGTGAGTTCAATCCTTGAGGGGGCCACTTAGGGATCTGGGGCAAAATCAGTACTTGGTCCTGCTAGTGAAGGCAGGGGGCTGGACTCAATGACCTTTCAGGGTTCCTTCCAGCTCTAGGAGATAGGTATATCTCCATCCCTCTCCCCCCAGCTTAGTGTCATCCGCGAATTTGCTGAGGGTGCAATCCATCCCATCATCCAGATCATTAATGAAGATGTTGAACAAAACCGGGACCAGGACTGACCCCTGGGGCACTCCGACTGATACCTGTTGCCAACTAGACATCGAGCCGTTGATTACTACCCACTGAGCCTGACGATCTAGCCAGCTTTATATCCACCTTATAGTCCATTCATCCAATCCATACTTTTTTATTTACTGGCAAGAATATTGTGGGAGACCGTATCAAAAGGTTTGCTAAAGTCAAGGAATAACACATCCACTGCTTTCCCCTCATCCACAGACCCAGTTATCTCCTCATAGAAGGCAATTAGGTTAATCAGGCATTACTTGCTCTTGGTGAATCCATGTTTACTGTTCCTGATCACCTTCCTCTCTTCCAAGTGTTTCAAAATGGATTTCTTGAGGACCTGACTCATGATTTTTCTGGAGACTGAGGTGAGGCTGACCAGTGTGTAGTTTCCCGGATTATTATTATTCCCTTTTTAGAATATGGGCACTATATTTGCCTTTTTCCAGTCATCCAGGACATCCCCTTATCACCATGAGTTTTCAAAGATAATGGCAAATGGCTCTGCAATCACATCAGCCAATTCCTTCAGCACCCTCGGATGCATTAGATCCGGACCCATGGACTTGTGCATGTCCAGCTTTTCTAAATAGTCCTGAACCTGTTCTTTCACCACTGAGGGCTGCTCACCTCCTCCCCATACTGTGCCTCCCAGTGCAGCAGTCTGGGAGCTGACCTTTATTGATTGTTGTGAGTCATTCTGCAGCCAGCCACCCTATACTTATGCCTCTCTGTTTTAAGGAGCAGCCTGCTTTGTCTCTCAGTTTTTGTGTTCTTGCATCTTATGTGTCTGAATTCTAAGAAATAAAGTTATGTTACATTGCAACATATGCCTGTATTTTCACCCTGCCTCCTTTCCTCTTAACTTTAATATCCTATATCTGCATCATCTCCCCCATTCTATCAATACCTTCCACCACTGGCAGGAAAAAGTCCTTTTCCCCCTGCTTCTCCCAACTCATCTTTGTTACACTATTCTATGGGATTTTGATTATTGTCTACATGTTACCAAACTCCAAAACACTGAGCGACCTGAACAAAGGGTTCTGTCCCTTCTACACAGTCCTGACTCCCCTAGTCAATCCCCTCATTTACAGCCTGCGTAATACAAACGTAAAGAAGGTCCTGAGAAATTCTGTGGGTAAGTTGCACATGAATTCAGAGAATCCAAGTGAATATTTTTTTTCAATTTAAAACAAAGTGGGATACATTCTGCTGGTTTAATGAGTCAGAGGGGTATAGATTAGTGGCTTCTGACTTCATTTGTTTTCCTCTTTTTTAATCAGGCTGTGGTGATAGAAAATGAGGATGATAGAAGTGGTTTGCTTCATGAAGATCCGTCAATATATAAGAAACTACAGTGTACACATCTCCACATCTGGAACTATCAGACTTAGCTGAGAAAATCAGTGTGTAGCAATGAAAAACATCATTATTTCAGGCAGATTGGTTTTGAATATGGGTTTCTAAAGTTAATTTCCACAGCCAAATAAAAATGTAGGAACCTAAATATCATGAATCAAGGATTGAAATTTTTTGCCCAAGTTATTCATTCTTTCTTTCTTTCTTTCTTTCTTTCTTTCTTTCTTTCTTCTAGGAACACTTGTATCTATAACTTCAGCATAGATTCAGTATACTTGTATTTTCAATTAAGGATAGACAAAATTTCCTCGTTTTCCCCCTCCAACAGAGGGGGAACTTGAACCAGGGATCTCTGACATCCCAGCTGTGTACCCTAACCACTGGGCTAAAAGTGACAAAGGAGTCCCTTCTTCCACACCAACTTTTTCTGTGAGCTCACCTACCTGATTGGACCCCTCAGGTGAGTTAAGTGGAGAAACTCTGGGATGTATGTGTCCGGACACCTGGTCTCAGGCTGCAGTGCACCTGCCCAGAGGCAGAACCCTAAGTCCCCTAAGGAATTTGACTGCAAAAAGTAAGTTGCAAGTTGAGTTTAGATGCCTATAGACTTCAGGAGCAGCTGAGTGGATGTTTAGAAAATCCCACTGAGACAGGATTCTGGGATTTAGGCTATGTGTGTGTATGTTTTTACAGTCTCTGCTGTAACAGATTCTCATCTCAGTTAAGCTGGTGTAAATACAGCATAATTCCACTTACTCCAGGGGTGTATCTGTTATCAGAACCAAGCTCAGTATCTCAGTAATAAAAACTCACTGGTTCAGATACACCCCTGGTGTTACCAGTGAAAAGAGAGGAGTTACACCAGGGAACAATTTGGACTTTGCTATTGAATCATAGAATCATAGAATATCAGGGTTGGAAGGGACCTCAGGAGGTCAGCTAGTCCAACCCCCTGCTCAAAGCAGGACCTAATCCCAACTAAATCATACCAGCCAGGGCTTTGTCAAGCCTGACCTTAAAAACCTCTAAGGAAGGAGATTCCACCACCTCCCTAGGTAACCCATTCCAGTGCTTCACGACCCTCCTAGTGAAAAAGTTTTTCCTAATATCCAATCTAAACCTCCCCCACTGCAACTTGAGACCATTACTCCTTGTTCTGTCATCTGGTACCACTGTGAACAGTCTAGATCCATCCTCTTTGGAACCCCCTTTCAGGTAGTTGAAAGCAGCTATCANGTGTGGGGCCCAAAACGGGGAGACGGTTGGGAGATGCACGGGCACTCTCCACGCCAGGCTTTAACATTGAGAGGGTGGACGAAGGGATAAAAACTGATATTGACAGAGGGAAGGGTTTGAACATAAGAAAGAGGGGGGGGAGGGATACTAGACCGATACGTCATACTGACGGTACGGTGTCCCTACCAAAGAGGGTAACAAAGGGGAGAGAAGCCAAAGGGCAAAAATTAGGATGTTTGTTCACTAATGCTAGAAGCCTAGGTAACAAAATGGAGGAACTGGAGCTCCTGGTCCGAGATTTGAAACCCGATATCGTGGGAATAACTGAAACGTGGTGGAACGGTAGCCACGACTGGAGTGCAGGTATGGAAGGGTATGTTCTTTTTAGGAAAGACCGGAACAAAGGTAAAGGGGGGGGGGTTGCCTTGTATGTCAATAAAGAGGTAGAGTGTAATGAAATAAATAGTAATGGAATAGATAATAC